>JADWOT020001755.1:43413-98000 GCA_036345935.2 Taenia hydatigena | reverse complement strand
GGCAGGTCATTTGTAAAAATACAGGCTCAGGATGCTCTCGTGACCGACAGCTAATATCCTCGTTTCACACGCCTTTACACGGACCACAATAAAGGAGCCATACTTACTCGAGTGGGCATTTGCTGGCTGCGCATCAATAACAACGGGTAGCTACAACGTGTGATCAAGTGAAAGATGGAGAGATCCATGGTTGACAATTGCTTCGATGGAAATGAGGGGAAGAGAAATAAAAGACGATGTGGGCTGAGAAAGGTTTTCCAGATTTTCACTAATCGGTGGGCTAAAACAACCCAGTGACGAGCCATTTTAAGAGCTCTTGCGTAATCCGCACGATCCTACATTACTTTCCGTCTCTGCAGACACAATACGGTCAGAGTTGAAAGCGATGGCCTGTTCGCGCGCCTTCAACCCAGCTTTCGTCAACAATGCCCTCACTGCGTCGACGCTGGCTGCAGACTTCGCTTTAACATGCCTATTGACTATTTGAGTGTCTATGTCCGAGGGAAGCGCGTGATAAGAGACGAAAATATATACATTGTGGAAATGGCCCGCAAAGTGTGGGAACAGCAGAACCAGATTTAGCAGGATTGTAACATCGTCCATGGATAAAGTAACACTCCTCCTATTGCCATCACCACTTACAATACCATTGGCTTTAGAGAACCTGACTCTCCTCTACTCCTCGACGACTGGCCACTAAAGAGGCATCATCTTTTATCCTTGGGCCTACTTCAACATTGACTTCATTTCCTTTCTTCCCTCCTTTGGATGTAACAACCTTTCTACCAAATTTAAGAAGCCTTTCCGCCGCGTGAAGAGAGCAGCTTCAAGCAGACGTGCGATGTTAGGTGTGCTGTTAAAGGAGATTTTATCTTAAATAAATGAGTAATTGGAGATGATTGAGATGAAAGAGCAAACAGATGGCACGAATGTACAGCTTAGACATTAATGAACGAGTAATTGGATTCATAGGTGCGAGGGAGGTAAGTTATGAATCCTGAATAAATGGATGCTTAGATGAAGACCAGGGATGCCTGCGTGGGATGGCACACAGATGCAGCCCTAGTTAAGTAAAAACTCGTAATGGCTCAGCGGCTTCTCGAGCAGCTAAAGCAGTCTTTGCATGGTCGAAAAGAGCCAACATCTGCACTCTACTAATCTTTGCATTTTTTGTTAGAATCTGCTGTTCTAACCCATGCAACCTTTCTAAGAGTCTCCTCGTGTGTCTCTGACTCCCTATCGCAATCCTCTTCGACCGGCAATTTTACTTCATCAAATCCGCAAGTGACTCTGCACCCTTCGTCAACCCTGTCTTTAGGTCAAATGTAATGGATATAAGTTCCGGACACTTGTGGGCTTTCCCATTTGTGATCCCGTTTATCCTACCGCTGCCATTGTCATCTACTGAGGTGGTAACAATTGCGGCTGTGACCTTCTCGACATTCATGACACGTCGTTTGAGAGCATCCATCGTCACTTAAATCCTAAAAGCGGCCATGCTGATCGACTCGAGGATGGCCTCAAAGCTGGTCATGCATGCATTCTTGGTCTCTAACTCACACATCGACTCCACCTAAAAGACCGGCAAGTGCTAACATTGGTCTCAGCTAGTGTGAAAACAGAGAAGAGCCGAAGGGTTAATCCATCGTGGGGAGGATGTTTTGGCCTTCTTTGCCAAAATAGAGAATTTACAATTTGGTTACGAGAAATACTGCTGGAATTTATAGAAGGAAGTGAACTGCTGAATATTAATTCTGGACAACTCCTGATCAAAACGGATAAAAGAGAGCGCGTTCCTAAACCCGTTGTGTCTTAGTTTTCCTTGCCACAACAAATACTCTACACATCAGCCACACCTACGTTGTTCGATTTCAAAGCGAGAACTGCTGCAGCTTCTCGCAGAAGAAAGCGAGCTGCTGATTTTCCAAATCTGAGCAATTTTGGATTAATATGGATAAAAACAAACGGAGATTTGTACCTGTGTTGATATAAGATCATCACGCTACGTCAAGCAATTGCAGAAGAGAACCTACTATTAAGTCTTGATAGGGACCAATCCTGATCCAAAATTACATATATTTGCCCTATGGCAGCTTTTTTCTAAAGCGAGCTCCCTGCGTATCAGCCGCGATAAAATTGCTTGATATTTAACAAGAACTGCTGCAAGGAAGCGAAGAAGGAAGCAGAATGCTGAGTTTCATTTCTGGCCGATTTCGGACTAAAAGGAAGAGAAAAGAATTCTACCATTTACCCATGTTGAAAGCATCTACAGAACGAAGCATGCATATGGCTTACAATTTGGATCAATTCTGGTCAGTTTGGTGCTCAATTGTTCGTGCATTATTAGTTATGTGTCAACCTAGGTGCTCACATTATCAGTTAAACCGCACTTTTACGATGTGATAAGGGAACTGTCGTAAGTAATTGCTAAATGGAATAGACTGCTGTGTTATAAGAGAGCTCAACAAATTCGCAATTCGAGGTCCAACCAATGAAAGGAAGCACGTCTAACCATTCACATCCCATCAGTGATTGGTAATCCACTATTGCAAACCTGCCAAAGCAATGGTCAATAGTGGATCGTCCCATCTTTCACTTGATCTTACATCGTTGCCGCTCGTTGTTAATAAAGCACAGTCAGTAGATGATCGCCCAAGATATCTATGGCGAAACAGAGATCGAATGATTCTTTTATTATGCCTCATGTAAAGGAGTATAAAACGAGGATATTAGCATTTGGCTGCGAGGACATTCTAAACCTGTATTTTTTACAAACAACCTAGAGATAGGTTGACTACTAAATAGATCGCTCCACACGCTTCCGTTCTATCCTCACCTGTAATCACTTTTCCGCCTTCGTGTAGCTTGAATTTTCCCTTTTGCACCTTCATGCGACGGGTTTATTCTTCTTTTCTAGTAGCTTCTTGCATAATACAGCACTTACAACCACCTTCTTGTCTTCTTTGTGACTTTGCTACCAATTCCTACCAAGAATAAGAAGCGCTTCATTATGTGCATGTGCTTGGCTCACTAAAAAACGCTTGCGACTCAAATTCATTCCTAAAGCACAACTTGCTTTAATTGGAAGTATATAACTAAATCAAACTAAGTTTCTTGACTCAACAACCAACGGCTGTCACATTGATAACGAACTGACGTGATTCGGTTGTGTATGGTAGTGAGGGTGACCTCATGTGCCGGGTCCCTCAGTCCCCCTCTCTGTCTAGTTGTCAACGCAATTATGGAAGGGGTAGGAGAAGGAGTAGAGAGTAACATCGGAGTCGCGTACTTAGAAGCAACATTGGCCTCGTATTCTCATCATTTGATGTGCATTGGGTTCAATGCTAATTGGGTGGGTTTTAATAGGCGAGTCTTATTTTTTTATCAAACAGTCCCCTCACCCTTTGAGGTCATGTGATATGGAATGGCACGCGTTGCGCCCTATGGCCACCAAGTAACGCAGACACATCTACCTATTGTAGATACTTCCTCATGCATAGCATCAACGAACTTGACACCGAATCCACAAATCAGGTGGGTTTACACATACAATGTTGTCATTTTTGCGTGCTCATTTTTATTGCTTCAGAGGTAATGCATTTGCTGCTGTGATTCGCATGGCACTGATCGCTGTGCCATGAATTCGGAGGTGTCCGATTCTGCGTGTCACAGGATGGCAATGCCGCGGACAGACCCGATTTCCAACGTTGGAGTGTGCAGAAGTCTTAGAATGGATAGTTTGATAACTGGCTGTGAAAACCATCAACATTGCTCAGGCCTTGAATTTCGTGACAGATGATTTCTCAGAGCTGTAGACGATTTTTCAGGCATAAGTCATGGATGCTACTGTAGTGACATGAATTCAGGTCGTGCGACGATTATTTGCTATCCTTCATGAGTCAGACACATGTCCGACGGTTGAGCATGACATGACGTCGTTGAGGGTAGTTGGTTTGACGCGATTGATACTCCCGAATCTTATTAGTCTGACCCGTAAATTCAAATTTTATTGACCCTTATAGTCTATAAATACAGTAAGAAATACAGTCGACTGAACAGTACAGAACTGTGTGGTCACAATTTCATCATGCGCAGCTTTGCAGTGACAAGGCTTGTGGACCTACTCAAGCCCGAACAACTCCAACATCTGGCAATATTGCAAGCCGACGGTATTGTTCATAAACTTATTTTATCGCTTCTTATGTGCCATTTCGTTTGCGCACCTTTGTGTCTCAAGGTTTTGTACTTTTATTGCCAGGTGGTGGCACACTATGTCACTGATCTTCCTATCAACGAACCCACTCGTACTTGACACTTCTTCAATGTTACGTCAGCAGCTGCTGCAACCACAGGCACAGCGACCGTTCCTACTGCCAAATACGTGCCAACGACTTCCTACAAATGTCTCATCACTTCCTAATTACTCTTTTCTCCACCAACTTGCTGCTCTCGTACCTATGCCTTGTTTAGGAAACTTCTTTACAACTCCAGCCGCAGAACAGTCTCAGGTGCGCCAGACAGTATCTGAGGCACAAAAATAAGGGAAGACGCAGGGTTTTTACTCCGCACCAAATCAATGTGTTGGTTAATGCTTTAACAGAAAAAAATACCTCAAAATGAGTGAGCGCGAAGACCTAACGCATCGTATCAACATGACGGAGACTCAGGTTGGTCAAGCATTAAGGTGTTAAACTTGTTTAATAGAGAGCCATTAGTGTGCAGTGATTGATTGTCTACTGCTGAGTCTTCTAAACCCGACATAACTTTGACCTTTCTGCTAGATTAAGATGTGGTTTCGGAACCAGCGATACAAAAGAAAGAGAATCGGAGGGAGAATTTTTGGCAATGAGACGCGTCTAGCACAGCCAAGTGCTCGTGATATGGCGAGAAGCGTCCCATCAACTGACTCGTGGGACAGCAGCCGCAGTGAAGACTTTAGGACTATTGAAAGCTCTCAATTACAACTGGAGCACAAGTAGCAATTTACGACGCTGGCGGAGTCTTCCGAAAACCAGCTTGGATCTGAAACAGACTAAAAGCAGGATGATTAAGACGAGCATATCAAGAAATTTGAAGAACCGACAAACCAAGTTATTGGCTTCTTCTATGAAGCGTCTGCGGACTGATCTTGGCTGTCATTCATTTAGCGGCTGTGATATTGGTGTTTTGCTGTCCTAAGTGTTTCGTGGTCCTCATAGCATGTTTTGATAGCAGCTACTTTGTACATCTCACTTTTTTAAGAATAAATTGACGTCTTTTGAGGATGCTCTCGTGATAAGTTGTTTTCGAAGTTGGAGGTCGATAAAATGAGTTGTTTTGGAGGTGAGAGTCCGCGCAGTTTGATGTACCACATGCATAAGCGATGACAATGCTTAGTTCGTCGAAGCGGTCAGCTGTGATGTCCATCAGAGTTTGGTTTATGTTTCATGTCACTTTCAGGGTTAACAGCTTAGTTCACTTTCCGAGATCCCTTTCGCATGAACAAATTTGCTCAATCAGTACTTTAAATCCAACAGCTTTAGTGTGTTGAAGCACCTTTCTCACATTTTGGCACGAAACCCATTGCCAGCACACAGCATAGTGCTGCTTCGATTGAACTTTCTCCTACCCACAACATCCGTAAAATTGATGCCAACCGAACTAAGTCCTACTAAACGAAGTTGCAACAGAGAGAGAGAGGAAAAGGCCGGGATAAGTAATGAAGCTTCGTTGATTGAACGAACGTCAGAGTCACTCATTATTTGTGTAGCTAAAGCGAATCCGCTCCACGTGTCTGCTCACTCCAACCGCGCTTCCTAGTAGGCATAACCGAATGCTTAGGAAGAAAGCTATCAAGACTAGGGCTGTCAAGTCTGACGGTGCTCGTACTTTGTGCCCAAAGACAACACAAAGACTGCAAAAAAGAATCCGACGTACAAGAAGCCTTCATTGCTGCAATTTAATAGTTAAGAAACTGCATTTTAATCGATATTTTGGCAAAGTGGGACGACATGAGTCCAGACAGACAAAGATTCCAACTGACCTTCTTCGCTATACAGTAAGATACGATTCCAATCTACCAAAAACTATTTATATTGCTACCACTTACTTGTGCGCAGCGCATTTGCCCTTAAAAAAATTGTGACAGTGCAGAAATCGTTTTTTTTGCAAAAATAAACAATTTACTGAACAGCAAGAGGGTGTCAACAGTGCTCGATTTTCAACCCAACTTTCGTTCTGCACGTCGTACCACTACCGCGCACACACAGGTGAACTTCAAAAGTGGTGGCAAGGAGTGTAACGTCTGGGCCAATCAAACAAAGATAGATACACATTGCACCCTCCATTCTCTTGATGTTCCGCCTTTTCAACTCGATTAGGTATAAATAAGAACACCGATTTAACAAATTTGCTTTAATCTCATTTAGAGTAAACACATTACTACACCCACAATAAAGACAACTAAGAGGTAATATTAAGGAAACATCTAGTGCCAATAACATTGGCACCCACTGATGACTAACAGCACAAACAGTGGAAGCAAAAACATTGAAAGGACTTAAACATAGCGCATGTAAAATATCGGAACTCGGCATGCAGTGCCTACTTAATGACTTCAGTAGCACGCTGCGAAGACCAAAGAAGGCGACAGACGTCGGTGGCTCTATTAAAGCTTCTCAACCATAAACCACTTCACGTGTTCAAATGACAAGTCGCAACTCATTAAACTGTTTATTCTACCAAACCTTCTTTTTCCAGTCTTGAAATTGACAATGAGCTTCACAGTCCACCTGTATCACGTGACAACTTGTCGGGAACGGGTTTTGTGCTCCTAACTTTCCGCCTACAGAAAGGACCTCATGTAGTGTAGTAAGCCGCTACTTAGACGTGCGTTTTTTTAACAATTTTTGTAATAAATTCTCTTTTGAGCCTCTCGCCTGACTCGTCCTCTAAAAACCTCGATTGGTCATTGTCACTGGCAGGTGGACTAGCAGTCGCCGTAGGTTTAAAGCTAATAAACTCACTTCAAGCTCGCCAGAATAGCATCAACCGCTGTCACCATTGCTTAGTCAGCTGCCAGGTAAACACACATACATACATGCATAGCGGTCCCTTACGCATCCGTCTTGCTTACTCGAACGAGGCCGTTGAAAAGAACATCTGTTATGCTGCCGTTCTTTACACTGTTAGACTACTCGCTCGCCACCTCGTCCTTTAAAGAAGCAACGTTCATTTAGTTTGCCGCTAAAATCAAATAGTTTAATCAGACTGATACGCACTGTAACGAATTGGTGGGGTGGGGAAGGAAGTCACTGCTTGTGGATCCGGCAAGATGAGGAAGTGTGTCGGACGGAAGAGTGGCGTGATCTCTCGAGGATGTGCTTGTGATGCAAATGGAACATTATTAGTGGATGCGCAAGGTGTGGTTAGGCCATCCATATCTTTTAGTTAAATCGATATCTCTCCTCCTCTCCTCTGTCTCCTAACTTTCCCTCATTGCATTCAACCTAGCATGCATCCCAGCACCACTCATCTATCCACCAATTTCTTTTTCATCACTCCCTCCATCATTAAACCCGATTTGTACCCCTTTCCTAAATTTTCCATCAGTTTTGCGATGCAACCAACGAATGCGCTAGTAACTTGGATCCAGTCTTACATCATCCACAGCAACTATGCTTGTCCTTTCGCTCACGCAACAGACCACAAAAAGTTAACAACCTTTGTCAAGACAGATGGAAAATGAAGAGCCTCCACCACATTTGTGCTCTCTTTGCCTTGGCAACCACTGAGTTCGTTCAAAGTGGACTTGCAGGACATTGCGGAGAGACGCATGACTGACACTTATAGTTGACACTATTGACTTCGTGGTAGGCCATGATGTAGACATTCCCAACAGCCAGTGTCTTCACTTCTTCTTGCCTCCTCTGCTTCTTCTTTTTTGCTTATCCACATCCTTTCTCTTGTCTTTTCTGCTCTTCTCTTGATTATCCCTCATGCATTCTAAGTGCATGTGTCTTTCTTCCATGTTGCCTCCTTTGCCACCCTCTTCGTCTTCTTATATGTTCTCTATGTGCATATGTCCTTCAGCCTACTCGAATGGTCTGTCGTTTGAACGCACTGCTAAGTGGCAGGTAGGACAGCAGCGGGACGGTGCATACTCTTCAAATGCCCGCTTTTAATTAGTCCTCTTGTCATTTGAGATCATTGTTCATCAGAAAAAGGGTCTGGTCTGATGGTGGGCGTAGTTTTTTGCCGATTGTTGCACATCTGGCCACATTTTGTGTATGGATGTTGTAGACGGTGCAGTAGAGTTTGGCAGGAGGAATACCCGCGACCAAGTAAATGGTGGCATAAGAAGTGGTAGTGGCGTGGCATTCAAATCTTAAATAGGAGGAATGGATTGACGAATGGGTGGACAAAATATTGAATACACGGATGAAAGGAAGGATGAGTAAAGTGCTGGCGCATGGATGGATGTTGGTAAGATAGATATGCAGCCGATAGCTGGATCAAGGAATTCGGGTTATAATGTGAGCTGGAATGCAAGTCAAATATCTAATACCCGGTTTCGGGATTATGAATGGACATCTTGTGAATAAAATGCAGTGCAGACTTCATTTCCCAACCCGCTTGGCAAAAGTGAGTCACGTTGTGCCAATATTTACGTGTGCGAAGGAAATGTTACCGGTGGTGAGAGAAGATTGCTGTGAGTGGTGCAAGAATGGAAGAAAACGACTAGCAAATGAGGTAAACGCAGGGTGAAATGTCACCTTAAGGGCAGAAATAACAGCACAACAAGTGGTTTCATAATAAGATGAGTTGATGGAAATGTATCAGTGAGAGAAGAGAGAAAGAGAGTGATTGGTGGCTCGATGCATAAAATTGGGCCGAATGATAAGTTAGATGAAATGTTGGTTTGGCTGAGGATAAAAGAAAAGGAGACAGGAAAAGAGAGATTGCAGATGATGGTGAATTGATATCCATATGCTGGGATGGTGGAAGGATAGAGAAGAGAATGGAAGTGAAAATGAAGAAAATGGATGGATAGAGACAATGAAGAACGAATAGTTCCTTTGATGAGTAAACATGTGGGTGGATGAGTGTCACCTCCATGACTTCTTGACACCGTGAATAGAGAGAGTCAAACATGCCAGTCAACAATCGCTGCTTCATTGTGCTGCGTACACACATCATATAGTCTGGACACACACACCCACACTAAGCCCACGCATATCCACTAGTCCACGTATGCTTCTCACACGTTCACCCATTGACCTCTATGCTTTCACAACAGTCTCTATCACTACTCATTCCACTTCTAAATTTAGTTTCTAATTTAATTTGTGTATAGATGTAGTTGGCGACTTGTGGTCTGCCTAATCACCGATTTTCAATAGGTGAAGTCTCTAAGTGATAATGTGACCAACCCATGGTGCATGACTCATTTGGTGTTGGTTATTAGTCATGTCATTGTACCCGCATATTGCAACTCCTTCCCAAAATCTTCATTCACTGTGCTTCATAATTGATAAAATGCGATGCAATTTCAATTTTGGCAAAAGGGTTGAACAATCGAATTGTAACTTCATCCGAGAGGAGACTTTGATGGATGCAGCGCACTCACTGCGTATTGATGTGGTGAAACTTTTTGCTAACTACTGTAGAGAAGGTCTAAGTAGCAATTAGCATGGTGCCAAAGACGTGTCTTGAAGTGGAGGCTTGGCTTTTAAAAACAAAACCGCTTGCGTAGCCCTGTAGACTGAAAAATGAGGCACCTCGTCACTGCACGACGATGCGCCGCATTCTCATTCGCACTTTTCAATGCATCGGCAAAGAGGTTCCAAAAAGTAGCTGACTGCACAAGGCCTAGTGATTGAGTTGTATCATTTGGCACACTACCTCACTGTTGGTGAATGCCAGCACACCGTTATTCATACATGGATTCACATTGCATTAGCCCACTCAATATTGTGAAGGCTACTTTGCTCCAGCAGACGTCCACACCATAGAACACCCACACAATCACTTAAACGACCCAATACCATGTGTGGTTTCATGGTGTGCGTGTGAATGCGTCATTTGCTTCGTAGGTCAGGAGTGGGCCATTCCATTGGCTTACATCTTCTCACTGCATGCTTACAAGCACACGTGTAAGAGATGTCTCTTTTGCTCTACTTCATACTGCTGGCAACTTTATTCTTGCATGACGATTTCACACTGGCAGCAGGTAAGATACCTACGCATGCTTCACTTTCATTGACGCGTGGATGCAGGCATTTGGCAAATGAGAGTAAGTATATTAATTTGCATTAAGTCGGCATGAGCGGCAGGCGTAACAACTGTTCCTCACTAGGAAAATAACTTAGGTGTGCCAGATGGCTTATGTGTTGTAGCCCGGTTGTACTGAGTCACACCACCTCACGTTCCATCTTGACACAGTCAACCTGACTTAGTGCCACTGAATAGACTCCTTTGTTTGCTTGCATTGTCGCATACCTCCTAGCGCTTTACTCGATTTGCCAACAATTGGAGTAATGCATGCAGTTCTCCCAAATCACTTCTTGTCACCTTTTGTGCATTTCGCTTCTTCCTCATTTCACATAGAAACATGCGGAATCGTACTAGGACAAATGAATACTAATCATTTTCTTAACGCTGGCTCAAGAATATATCCGCGTTTCCATTTCTGCAGACCCTAAGGCTCCCCAGAACGTTGCAATTGAAGCGATGGATCCTTACAGGGTGCGCGTGAGTTGGAAATCATCACCCCATGTCAACGTGAGTGTCACTGGCTACAGTATTCCCTGGGAAGTTGAAAATACTCTGATCAGCGGTACCTACTACACCGAATATGAAAATTACACCATCTCGAATTTTAAACCAAAGCAAACCATTTTTGTCATGGTTTGTGTACGCATTGTGGGAACAGATTCGAAAGACCTTGGGCGTAGAAGCTGCAGTGATAAAGTGCGAGCAACTGCACCAAGTGTGGAAGAATATGAGTCTTTTCTGTTCGTTTTGTCGACTGCCAAACTATTGAATGTAGGTAATGATTCCGTAGCTTCATTCTAATATCTTCTGCCATGGAGTCTACTGCAGGTATTTACGTGAAACTCAGGAAGCAGTTTACAATGCTTAAAAATGTGCTGATAAGAATTTGTTGAATTGTAGATGTAAAATTGCAGATTGAAACAAATTTTTTGTTTTTAAATCGAAGGACAAAAATGGTCAATAACAACTGCAAGTTCCGTAACCACTCCTACAACCACAACGAATAGCAAGTCCACTCAGACTTCTACACTCGTCACTACAAAGCCATCTGCGTCGAATCCTGCGACGACCACTTCAACAGATTCCTCCTCCACGTCCACAAACACCATCGTCGACCACTGCTGCCCTATTAGCTTCCATGACTCTTGTGCTTGCATGAACTTTCTTGTAAGCCTTTGCGATTACCGATTGTTTTACCTTCTCCGATTATTGTAACCCAATGCTTGCGTGTGCTAAACACGCTGTCTACTCCTGTTTCAGGTTTCATTACTCCGAAAAATGCCAATTCGACAACAATTTTTCCGAATGCTGGAGCGACCCTAGTGAACTAAATTCAAATAACAAATGAAGCTCCTAACCTTTTTCTCCATTCTCGTTGATGTTCAAACGGATTCTATCTTGTCGCATATGCTTGCAGAAAACTATACAACTGAACAAATCGGTTAGTGAGCTGACGCGTATGGTAAAGAAGGGGTTGACGAAGGAAGTACATTTCTGAGGACCTCTTTGAATCCAGCGATAACTTGTTGCTTAAAGTGGCAAAAGCTTTCGTCTACTTGGTTGCTTATGGTTGTCCGCTCCAGTTGTCTAACCTTTAAAGTGAAGGCACTCTAATTGCGGCAACAGTTACTCTAAGCCCAATGCCAATCAGTCACTAGTAAGTACGCTTAACTGAGTCAACTAAGTGACCGATTTGCACCAGAAAGGCACTCAGACTAAGACTCAGACCAAAAGGCCGTACACTCACACTCACTCACACACACACACACACACTGAAGCTCAGTCTCCACTAGTACACGGCTTGGTTAACCCACACAAGTGAACCGATTTGTTTATTCTTCCCGGTCCTCGAATCTGCCTATTGATGAACAGGGGAGGATCGCCACTATTTGCGTCACTAACCTACAATGAAAACCCAGGCATTTGCATCTGCTCTCTTTATTAAGCCAAATAAGATGCGTCCATTCTTTTATCTTTCCTCAAAAATTCAACGTTGATGTGTTTCTTCAATTATCCTGTGAGACCATACCTCTGACTCAAGTCCTTACCCTCAGTCAATAAATTTGAGACAGACATCCGTGTGAGGGGATACCTTGCAATGGTAGAGAAGTAAAACAATAGGCCGGGAAATGTCGCCCTTTTGTTACTAGGCTATGAGGCTCCACACTCCCTACTGAGCACAATGCCACATCCATTGAATTACTTTGATCACCAGAGGGTCTAGCGCTGTAATATTTTATTCAATTTGAAATACGTCTTGATGGAACGAAATTGATAACACTTAGTAAGATAACCCTTTGTTTGACTGTATGCTCGATCTCTAGAGGCTGCGCATTTGCTTCGCAACATGGCCTTGCACTATGCTACTTGTTCATCAACATCACTTTACCTTCTTATGACGTTAATGAGCATTGAGCGCGCCACCTTCACGAGCTTCATTTGGGAAGGGGTTACAACTTGATTGTTCAATGACAGCGCTAACAACCGACGCCGAATAAAGAGCGCATCACGAATTGCAAAAATGAGAAGTCGGCGATTTCACCTGCTGTAAATCAGTAATAAAAGTAAACATCGAATCACCAACCACCTTTAAGTTAAATTGGAAGCGAAATTAAGGAATGGGATGAAGTAGATGCGAAAAGATGGAGGCTGTTGTGAAGGCATAGAGAGGTCAGTAGGTGACCGTGTGGGAAGCCGAGGAGGACCAGTGGATGTACGCGTATTTAGTGTGAGCGTGTGCACGCATCATAGTGAAACAGCAATTGTTGGATGGAATGCTTGACTGCCTCTCTATCTGCGGTGTCCAGGAAGCATAGATTTGGTATTCATCCACTCACAAATTCACTCATCGATCTACCTCTTCATTCCTCACAGTCGTCATCTATTCAACCGTTCCTTTCCGCTTTCACCTTTTACCCGTCGATTAACTATTGAACCATGAGTCTTTCAGTCCACCATCCCTCGTAATTTCTCTCCGCCTCTCCCTCTTTTGTGCTATCTATCCACCTAATTTACAATTTATCCCGTTTCCATGCATCCATACATTCATTTCTTTGCTCCTTTAACACTCGCCATTTCGCCTTGCATCTAATTTACTTGCCAGTCATTCCCGTCCAGTCTTTCATCATCCGTACTAATCTCCTCTCGCCATCGATCACGGTCCCTTCGCCCAAGCAACTATTCCCACCATATGACCCACATTTGTCAAGCGAGCTTAAAATGAAATCTGCAATATTTTTTTCTCCATAGTGTATCCACTATGTCCAATCGCACTCATTAAGGTCGTTCGTTGTAGAAATTCTTCTACTTCTCATTATTCTTCATGGATGATGGGTCGAGGTGATGACTACCGTTCGCTACATCGCCTGCGAATTAATCCAACAGATCGGAATAAGCACTAAGCTACCTATTAAGTGTAAAATGAAATGCAAAATTTAGTCAAGGCAATGAATCACGATTTTAGTCTACCTATATAATGGCAACGATGGTAAACATTCAAGCAATTTCTTGCCAGAATAGGCACTTAGGAAAAACTGCAATCGCTGTTAAGATTTTGTTTCCCAGCTACAGTACCTGGTTACGTTACTCTCCCACTGTACAACACTTCGCGTGATTATTTCGAATTGCCTGGGTGGTGTATTGAATGGATGGCACTCTAGTGACGATGAATTTGGATTAATGAGAACTAATTTGTTATTTACAATTACGAACCCACCAAACACCTAGCTTACCTTCATTACCTCCTTCTTAACCTTGTGAAAGTCGTTGTGGACTCTAACTTCGTTCAATGAAAGCCGTTGGTTGGTCTCATCATCGCCACCATCCGATGGAGCATTTGATTGGTGGGCGCGGAGGGAGTATCAAACAGCACGAACTACGAAGCGTGCCTTTCTTATTGAGTTATATTGTGTGGACAGCTAATTTGCGTGTCATGAATGAAATCATTTGAAATCGATCATCAAGACTCTTGATACAGTGGCGGAGGTGACAGCAAAGAAGACGTGCCTTTTGCTGGCTAATATTTCCACTAGTACCAAAAGTCTTGAGCAGGCTCACCAAGGTATTAGCAACCCAATATAACAACGAGAATTCCTATGAAACACCCTTCAGCGTAAGAAGCACACCTGACCTGAAATGTTTAATGGAATTTTTCCGTGGGAACATCAGTGAGTTGGTTGCATGAAGATTCGCGAATTCAGCTAAACTGCTTACACTCAGTATCGATGACGACGTAACGATTGTACTGTTGATTCAACCGGACAAAAAATATGACTGTGCTCTGGCCTTTCACGTATTATCCACATGCGAAAGAGACGTGTAGAAAAGGAGAATGTGATTCACTGGATAGCCGAATCAAATTTTTTGTTTACAAACTGCAACTGCGGTCTCAACACGTCCTGCCAATAGTTTGTTGACATACAGGAGGTAAATAATATATGATGAGGCGAATTCGTTGTTATGGGCTAAAGAGAATAGATCGTTGGTCAGAGCTCCAAGTTCCGTAAGGGGTCCCACAATCACGAAGAATAGCAGATCGATCCACAATCCTGCATCGAACCCTGAGACGACCACTACAGCAGGTTTCTTTTCCACACCCGAATCCGCCGTCACCAGAGGATTTGCCTCCGCTGCTTTGGCCACTGCATCTGTGCTACTTCCCATGGCTTTGGTGCCTGCATGAGACTCTATTCCTAATTCTGTCCAATTCGACAATTGTTACAACTTGTCCGAGTCTAGAAACTCAGTGCTTGCGCTTGCCAACCACACTGTTTATTTTTATTTAAACAATTTGCCTTTACTCTTAACCAGCATGGGCAATCGCTGTAAACGATTGTAAAATGATAAACAAAATGGGCACTTAGCATTTTGACTTGTTGTAAGTTAGTGATGAGTCCAGATCTCAAATTACCAGCCACATCCACAAACAAGTGAAATTGGAAGAGAAATTAAGAAATGGGGTGAAGTAGGTGCAAATTGATGAATGCTGTTTTGAAAGCACAGAGAAGTCATAAGGTTTTAGTGTGAGTAACCAACGGGGACTGATGGGTGTACGTGGGCTTAGTGTGTGCATGTGTACGTGGACTGTGATGTGTGCATGCAGCACAGTAAAACAGCAATTGTTAGTTGACATGCTTGAGTGCCTCTCTTCTCAGGGCCCAGAAGGCAAGAAGTTGGCGCCAGTCAACTCAAGAATTCACCCTTCACCTTCTCCATTTATCCATTCCGAACCCTCATTCCATTCTCTTCTCCATCTTTCCACCATTCCAGCACACGTCCATCGGTTCGCCTTCTCCCGCATATCCTCTCTCCCTACCTCCGTTTCTTTTATCCCTACAACCCAACATCCCATTTAACGTATCATTCCTCCCATTCCATGCATCAAGCCACCAGTTGCTTCCTTCTCCCCATTCCTCATTCAAATGAATACCATTCATTCCTCCCATTATAAAAGCATTTGTTTTGCAGTTATTGCTATGTGACACGCATCATTTTGTCCCAAAATAAATTCACTTGCCAGTACTTTTCCACCACCACCATCAGTAACATTCCCTTCGCACACGCAACTATCGGCATGATGTGACTCACTTTTGCCAAGCCATTTGGTAAATGATGTCGACACCACATTTTATTTACAATATATCCATCCATAATCCCAAAACCGAGCAATGTATAGTCGCCTTGAATTGCGGCCTACATTGAGCTCGTACTCCTTGCTCCAGCTATCGATTGCTTGCATATCCTACCTACATCCATTTATCTATGTACCCTCCTTTTATTCATCCTTCCTTTCATTTATCCACCCACTAACCATCCACCCTAAATCTATCCTCTTCTCCCATTCACGTTCAAGTGCCTCTCCTCCACCACTTCTTCCATGCCATCATTTGCTTGAGGACAGGTTTTCCTTCTGCCAAGCTCTACTGCAACGTCCACAACATCCACATGCAACATATGGCCAGGTTTGCAGCATTCAACGACGGATTGCATTCACCATCAGACAGGACCCGTTTTATGGTAGACATATGAATTCACTAATAATTCACGGCAATGTCTAGTAATGTTTTTATCGAATAGTGGCGGCTAACTGACCTAAACATAGGTAGAACGATTGCATTTGCTTGCCCGTAAGCCGCACTTGAAGCAGCGGTCTTGTTATGACCAAAAGTTAGAACTTTAAGAAGAGAGTGATAATGAGTGAGAGTACAGAGCATTCTTTCGGTAGTGCGAAATGCGAGAGTTGATTTTGGGTAGCCACCGACTCCACTTGGTGAATCCGATGCTATATCCTGCCATAGCGTACAGGTTTCCACCGTTTGCAATTTGCGCCTATCGTCCCTTAATGTCCAGTACTCCAGAACTGCGAAATATATTTCTAAGAAAGCATGATAGGAAGGATTAAGATGCGCTTAGCCGTTGGAATAGCAAAACGGTGCCAACTAATGCATTTTTCTTCACGTCGAAGGTGCAATTGTGATGTACCCAATTCCTGGTCTGTCATTGGATGCAGAAATGAAGTCGGTGGGGTGCAGGCTGCGTATACTCAGCTTACCTCATTATGGCTCTCACTTTGGAATTGCACACGGCTCTAATTATGCGGTTCACCTCCTACCTCCCTAGTTATTTTAAGTCCCCGAAACACTTGCCCTTTATTTTTCCTTCTGAGTATATATGGGCTTTTAAAACATGTGCTCCCTAATTTAATGGTAGGGAGATAGCTGCCTTACATGAAGCGATTTGTACACAACAGAAATACGTTCTATTTACCCTCTAGAATAAAAACGATGAAATGACTATTTTCTGACAAAACTCTATGCTCATTGCATTTTAAACAAACCGCTAAGCTTGTGTCAATTGATGTATCTTTTCTTATTTCTTTCTATAGGCCAATCGCACACTTTGATGAGATCTTCAACAAATTTTGCAGCGTTTATCGGTGGAGAATCAAAGACACTTCTAAATATGTTGCCTTCATTCGTGTAGCATTTCACGTTAAATTTACGTTATGCCTGGGTCGTCACACCCTACTTGCGACTTTTAAAATTCTTGGAGGCGAGACTACTCCAACTAAAACCTCATTTGCTATGCACAAATACTGCCTAAGATTGGCTAAAGACTACCCATATTGTGTAATGAGCAATGTCACGTGGTACAATTATGTGTTGTGGCTTAATGCCATTTGAGATTACGTCAATAAGCCTAATTTGTAGCATGCAACAGAATTGATGAGTGATCCCTTTGGTGAATGGAGGAAATTAAGTAACAGACGTAATTAGCAAGATCTGAACACAAATGGAAATGATGTGTGTGGGGTGAGCGACCATGCCCGACCTTCAGAGATGAGCCGAAATGCATGTTTTCCTGCTCAACTCTAGAGATCGCCATTAAATATCTCCGCATTGAAGCCACCTCGTGCTTGTTTGCCTGTCCTCTTTGTGGTGCTATGAGCGGTACACAACAGCTCAGAATTGTCATGCTGTCGTTCCACGCAGGACCTTCGTGTCTCTACGCATTGAATGCCACAATCGCCATTACCTCCAGACTCTTACAGTCAAACATTATTTTACAAGTCCGCGTGTGCACTTTTAGTTGTGCATTGACGTTTAACTTGATCGCGCTGTCTTCAAGTTGACCATACCCCAATGACTAATTTCCTCGGCACCCTTTGACATTACGCAGTGCTGTTGCTTTTGAGTTCATAATTCACATTCATACACCATGGCACTTGGACATGGAGGGCCAGAAGCGACTACCTTGCACAACTTCTTCCTAAACAGGCACTTATATTTATGCCGCAGCAGTCAATGCATTGCTACTTGTAAAGCAAGTAATAAAGCAATTTGAAAGGACAAATCACTTCTTTAGTGGCTTTGTAGATGTTCAAGATAGCTGCCAAAAATACTAGCTCATGTAAGTCACAAAGGTATCACCCATGCTCCAGCAATCCCAAAAAACCCCAAAACCCACTTGCGCCTCGTCTGCAGCATATTACCCCGCCCTTTGCTTACTCGTGCGCTCTGGTAAGCTTCGCACGTACCAAAGTCCTGGTAACCTGCAATGATTAGGCTGGCTAGGCGAAGATACAGGACGGGAGGTCATGATTTCATGGGTTCAGCGTTCACTTCTCATCCAAGTGCCAATGGCATCCGCTCAGCCAGGAGATTCATATGCCTAACCGCTCTTTACATGAAAATCACATTCAAATAAACATGGACCATATAGTCCCCTTATACCTTCACTTACCAGATCCCGCGTTTTTCTCCCCACGAGTGCTACCAATATTTACTCTTCCCGATGGTCTACTTCCTCTCTTGGTATGCAAAATTCGTCTTCGCAACGGCAGGAGGTGTGCTTTTGTACGGACACACCTTGTTATGACTAGCCGTGACTGAGGAAGTGCGGAGTTGTGCATTGCAGATAAGACAGTTTGTTGGTGAAATGACTTTTGCCACCCAAAATGTATCCTTCCTCGAAGGATGACGGAAGCTGCGATGTGCCTTAGGTGGCAAAACAAGTCTTTACACCTGCACTAGTCCACTCTCTTGTTTGCCTAATTGTAGCAAATAATGTGGTGTCTGTTTAAAGTGCTCGAAACTTGCGATTGAGCACAAAGTGGGTGGCTGATATCAACTTCAGATCGCTGCTAATTTCCATAATTTCAATCTTTTCCTGTTTAGTCAGGTCATCTATGGTGAGGCTCGCTTTTTTAAAATTAAAGCAATGCCAATGGGATAAGATATATGAAAGATGCATTTATTTGGGTTACAAATTGATTCCCGTGAAATTAAATGTCAATTGGCATTTCGACTAGTTTACATCCAAGACTGCACAAATTAGCGATTCGTCAAGATGCACACAGCAATCATTTTAGGATGCAATAATCTATTTTTTAGAAACGTAATGCACTTTGTTTTGTGACCAACAAGCTAGTAAAATGCTAAGTGACTAATTTCCAATGAGTACATTGAGGAATAAAAGAATTCGAATGAATAATGTAGTGAGGGTGTATGAGCGTACCTTCGTCCCATTGGCAGGGACTACTCCACCATTTCGGCGGCAGCTGTTGAGCTGTACCCCTAGCAGAATCTAAATGCAATGGAAGTGGTACTGAAGCGCTGTGGCCAATCAACACGATTAAGAATAGCTTAAACACAGTGTTTATCTGGGGATCTATGCACTCAAAATGCATTTTAGTATGCGCAATTCAAAATTGTATGCTCACTAAAGTACAGTAGTGCACCTACATAAGTCTTCTTTCACTTGCAGTCCTGTGGGTATGAGACTCCGAACGGTTTCCCAACAACACGGGAACCTCGCATCTTGGAGCATGTTTCGCTTTTGTAGAGAGAGTCGTTAGGAGACTCCTTCTATTTTAGTATTGACACATAAAAATGGAGAATCAAATAGGATAATAGGCCAGAAAGGAGAAAATGAGGAGCGAGCCTACTTGAGCAATAAGCTGCACACAGTAGTGCCACAATCACTTCCAGCATGATTTGTGTCCATTCCCTTGGTGCTGTCTCGGTGAATTTAAATACGTCCCACACTGACCTCGTAAGGCTGATCGGTTTCCCTTTTGCAACACAATTACCGCAACTACGAAGTCACTACTTTTTTGCGGAGAAGCAGGTTTGTAGGCACAAAAGCCATAAACACCTAACCCATGCATCGTATCCAAGCATAATGAGTGGATTTAGCTTAGTTTCTGCAACGTACTGAGGCAGAGGAACGTTGCATTATCCTAACAATGCAAGATTTTATTGTGATACCATAATACCCATAAATTGAAAGGCTGTGCTATAAACATGCACTAATTTTGGAAGATATTTGAGGGACGTATTTTCAATTAAATATTCTTATACGCAACTGGACATTGTTTGTTGACGTTTTCTCCACTCTTGCGCGACCTGGCTTCAAGCAAATCTATTTCCGCTCCTTTTAAGCACTCGCTGTTGAAATTCCTACTCATGAGAGTAAATATGCTGATAAAAGTGAGTTGTGGGGGAACCTTAGGTGATGAGATTACATAAACCACGCACGACATGTCGATGAATTGAGGCTTCAGTTTGACCGTATCCGTGCGCGTTTACCTTATCATTGAACAAGTGGTGTGACTTAAGGGCTTTATTATAAAATTGGAAACATTTTATTTTTTGGTTTAGAATTCCACAAACAAATGATGGCAGGATTCAGGGTGTAATCTACGCTTCATAAAAGGCAACAACCTCAGGGTTGCGCTAATTCATATCTGCAAGTATGCTTGGCTGCGGCTGCTGGCACCGTCAATAAGCAAGGCAGCGTAACAATTTAGCCTATATCATGTGTACCATTAACGCGTGAAACAGTCTCGGCCTTATTAAAAATTTGGTCGTTGAGGTGAGGACGTATTAGTGCCTCCACACGCCAGCTTTGAAGAAATGTGTAGAAAGTGGAAAATGCCCGAATATCAAAACAAATTCACCAAAAGCCGAAGTCAGTAGAGTTGGCAGAATACAACTCCTCCATCTACAAAAGCAATTAATTTGTACACTTTGGGAACTGGCTTAGTCTCAATTTCAGCAGGGTCGCAAAGTGGTAGTTCTCTTTATCCGAAGTCATTTCGCATTCAAGGTCCGGGTGTGATAGAGAACATCGTTTGAAAATTCCACTAGTAAAGAGGAAGCACATAGCAGTGTAGACTAATGTATAAACTAAATTGTGACATAGCAAAGACTCTTTGATATATTTGAGCACTTCCTAAGAGACTTGGCCGCCCACCATGCTACTTGATGTCAACCTGGTCTACTGCGATTTCTTTCAAGCTCTCAGTACTGAGATTTCCATCCCTTCGGTTAACATTTCACAAAAACATACAGGGCGAGACAGTGACTGGTGATGGAATCATCAAGTTCACGCTAGTCAGTAAAGCCCGTTCATTGCTTTGGCTTAATGTATTACGCCTCATTTCCCTTCTCTCCCATTTACAAATGTCAGAGCTAGTCTTGCATTACATTCGCCAACACTTCACAAACGACTTGAGGCAAGATTAGGTATGCAGAAATCTCGTGCTTTCTGTTTCTTCTCGAGGGTGTGCAATAGATGCCATCTAAAGATGGGGCTTCGTCACATCTGTAGACTGTGTCTAAAGGCAACATCAATGGGAAGGCAAAATGGCATTTTTACCCAGTAAATATGTGGCACAAACGCCAGCGATTGTGTAATACTTCAAGGAAATTCAGTGCTGTGAGGTGATGGAGTAAGTTGAGCTGTGTGTTTCCACACAATGACTTACTAGAACTGTATAGAAGCATGAACAATGTGTAAACATCAATGCCAAATTAGCAAACCTTAGTTGCTAAAGTCAACACAAATAGCACCTCAAGACTATGGACAAAATAACATTCGTATATCTTTAAAAGTTTGTATAAATTAATCTTTATAGCCAAAGTTCAAGGTATCTAAAATCAAAATATACTGACCAATTCCGCACTCATTGCATACCATGGTCACTGCATTTAGAAAACGTTCTCATTGGCTAAGTACAAATACGAGGCATCGATAGGATGGTGTAGACTTTTGAAGGGGCGAATCCCATCCTGGAATCAGAAGCGCTTTACGATGCACACAAACTGGAAACCACTATTCATTAAATAAAGTTAGTAATTTGAAGACGGAATTTCAGCCTGCGCGCTGGGAGGATGCTGCTCACGCCATAACCGCTTTAAATTAGCTATTAACACAGTCATATTTACACATTCTCAAACCGCAAACAAACTTGACAATCACAGATAAATCGCAGTCATCAGCGACGTTACAATTTTGGGTCACATACTTCACTTTAGTGAAACCGCAAGCTGCCGCAGCATTCATTATCTGCAAGTTAATATGAGTGCATATGAAAACGCGCAATTATAGAGTAAACGCCGATTCGCACACCAAAAATGTGGAAGTTACTCGTCTCACAGCCATCTTTTTTAACATGTCCTTGTCCCTTATGCCTGCAACAATTTTTGTGTGCCAATGAAACCAACACTAAAGCGACCGCTGCCGTGAGTGAAGTCATGAAGATTTATGGCACCGTATTTTGTAATATTAATAATCTAGTGTCTGCGAATCGTTTACGATCACAATTTAATTTGGCGTCCACAGGACAAGACTGACTGAACCTTTCTTCTGAACTCCTCTATCACTCATGCAAGAGCGCACGTCAAGACGGCTTCCTTCCTTGATGTTTGTAGTCATAAGTGTACTTTTAATCTCATAAAATAAACTTTACATATTTGCCTCATATCATATTCCCGCATTTTGTAACGTTGACTGCTCAATTCACAAATCTTCCCCCTTGGACACCAATTGTCCATTCTTTCCTTTACTGTCTCACTCATATTCCCAATCAGGACAGCGGAGGCCACATTCTACGATCAAATGTTTCCTTTTGTGCGTGATTTCTGGATGTTTTCATGAAGATGAGAATATGGCCACATTTACGGCAAAGTCCGACTTCAAGTGTTTTGTTCCAGTGATCTCACTCTGTATTCTACCCAGCGAGCTACGGCAGGCTGTATCACAACCTCTACTTCCTTTCCTTTCTGGTAATCACAGTTTTGAGATAAATGTTTAGCAAGTCTGCGATTTGTCTAACCCCTATCCTTAGCCCAATTCCAACGGCGCAAGCTTTTGAACTATTTTTCGTGATTGATTAGTCCATTTGCTGAGTTTATTTCTAGTGTGGAAGAGCGATGAAATTTTTAGTCGTAATGTTAAGTGCATGCCTGGTTGAAATTGGACGGCAGCAAACAATCTTTCACATTCTTCCTTTTGCGCTGTTTTAGAGAGCAGTCTGATTGAAGCCAGTGTCGGTAGTCTACATTTTCAAAACCTCCAATGAAACTGATTTCTCTCAGAAGAAGATCCAAATAATTAAGTCTACCTCTGCGCCATTTGGCATTGGCTTTCACCTCATGCGTCTGTAGGAAGATCTCAACTCCTAAACACCTGTTCGAAGCCACGATTTGCATCTCATTTCAATTAATTACAACATTTCCTGCAGTGCTGCTTCATAAGGCATTCTAATTTGTGAAATAAAAATGTTAATTCGCAATGGTTTGCTCTCCAAAAACAATGTCTTCCTCTAAGTATTCTCAATGAATTACAATTAAACCATGATCAAACCGGGATTTGACGCTAAAAAGAAACAGCGTTTTGTGCATAAATGCGCTTGTTAAGAGTTTACTTAAAATAGAGGCTAAAACCAATGGGAGAAGACAGCAGGAACGCGGTATTCTTTTGTAACTAACCATTGTGGTTACGAACATGCACGAGCCGAAACGCTTTGCGATCATCTAGATGGCGGGATTGGATAAAGCGGGAGTTGGATGCATGTTATGCATAGAGTAGGGCTTAGGGTTGCTGACAGGGCATGAGAGTCATTAAATCACTGGCACCCACCACAGAAACAACAACAGCAATAGCAACACCATGTCTGCCACCACTAACTTTAGACACTCTATTCCCTCAACTTGTCAACAGCTGTCCACCCGCACAGCCTATCATTCACCCATTCATGCAATCAATCGCCCGTTCTGCCCATTACACTCGCTTTCCTTGCTCCCTGTGACCTTCGCGAATGCCAACATGCCAATCTAAATCACGAGGACGGCGACTTGATCACACTAAAGGCATTCACTGATTTGGCTTGTAAAGAAGAAGGTGAGAAAGAAGCAGAAGAGGAGAAAACGACAATACAACAAAAGCAAGCTCACTGGTCTTCATCACCATTCCAAGCAGCCACACATCTGCAGCAAACGCAACCAAGCACTAGTTTGCCGTTTAACCCAAAATCTCCTTAAACCACCTTACACCGCCTTCCTGTTCTCACCATTGGAACAAGCAAAAGCGAATGCAATGTAGGATGTGATGTCGAAGGTGGCCGGTTTTGCGTTTACACAGCATTCGCCACAGCCTCTCTCTCCGCCCACACCTCAGCTACATCGCCGCCCAGACAACAACCACTTAGAGGGTATGGCCCTCGTATTTATGGCATTGACTATGCCCACAACAATGGTGGTCTTTCACTTCGCGTGCACCGTTTGCGTGACGGGGTCGTGAATGAGGATTCCTAGGAAGGCACTGCACACGCACACTGCGGATCCTTCCACAAACGCGCTTATCTATTTCAAACATTTACCAGTAACACTAAAAGGCCAGAATACATTTGAAGTTTGATCTGGGCAAGAAAGGATAGACAAACAATTACGCGAGAGAGAAAATAAAGCTGACAGATTACTTTCGTTTGTGTTCGCAGCTAAAATACCCGAATCTTGGACAATCTGAACGCATACCCAAAAAGTGAAATAGAAACGAGATGACCTTGACAAAACTTGGTAGAGTACGATTGCATCGTTATAGAGAACACAGGACACAAGTCTCACGCAGGAGGCAACAAAAGGTCGATTAATTAGTGAATAGAAATCGAGAAGGGAGGAAGGAATAAAAAGGGGTTCAAAAGCCTGCCTTCTCTAACGTTTTAACAGCTATGATCTGTGCCTCGCACAGGCCAATTATGATTTACTAAAATTCAAGGAAAAGAAAAAGAGATGGGAGTTATATAAAGATTAGGAGGAAAAAAAGAAGGGCGAAGAAAAGCGGGGGTGGGAAAGGGAACTGCTTCTCTGTGAAAAGGCAGTCGCTCTTAAGATCATTCCCCCGTGACAAAAATTTAACGCAGAGAGTAGGAGCAGAGAATCTTCTCATCTCATTTGGCTACTTCGAGAAGAGCCGAGTATTTGAGTCCATAGAATCGCTCCTTTTTTAAAAGCTTCATTAACTTTGTGAGGCGCATAGTTTTGTCAGATGAGATATCGGTCGTTAAAGACCGTACAAAACAAGTGCTAACTGGGTCAACACCAATTAACCAGACAGAGCTCCGTATTCCCCTCAGCTTGACAAATTACTAAGAGCGTTTCAGTAAAGGCTTTGCCACAATCGCTAGCCCCTGCATTAAGTGATCGAATGGCTGGCAAGCAAGTGTTCCATGTGGAATATCGAGCATCATAAAGCGTCAGAAGGACTAAGGCAAACACCGCTCCGCACCGGTCCAAGCCTTACTAAACTTTGAGGTCAGCGCAGAAGCCTTTGCACTATACGTAGGCGCTGCCGTAAAAGGTGCACTTTCCCAGGGTGGAAAAAAATAAAGGGAACATGTCATCACCTACACCAGTATCGCACTCGGCAAAGAATGAGAAAAAAGTGCAACAGACCGCGAACCGTTCGCCAACTTTACAATGGCTAGACACTTCAAACGCTACCTGATAGCGAGAGAGCTAATAGCGAGAACAGATTATCAAGGGATGACTTGGTTGGAAACAGTGAAAGAGGTTGAATGTTTTATTGCACGCTTGTATGAGGAACTGCAACAATACAATACGGTTCAGCAGAGGAAAGGAAATGTACAATGCACTTCGAACGCACCATCCTGCGGATCAGTCTCAGCTGCAACAAGAATGGCGATATAGTGAGTGCGCTTCCTTTGAGCGTGTCCAATATAAATTTCTGTAGAAACACGCAAAGTACCGATCCTGAAACAGCCCTAACATACGATGGGTTCCTGGCATCCTCTTATTAGGCTAACAGCAAAAGAGATGAGCCCGTCCAGCAAGGCAGCCATGGAGATGTAGCGAGAATGATTATAACTATCTTTAGAGGAGGAGTTTAATGGTATTGAGAAGTCGCCATGTCTCCCAAGCCCTTTAGTGGACCCAGGCTTGATGTTACAAACAGTTCTCCAAAAGTTGTACAAACAATTGAATCATGAGAGCTAAAGCAGGTAGAGACCTCGAGGAAGTGATGCTTGCGGCCCTCACTTGCCACAGATGTACTAGACTTCTGCTACACCTGCATCGCTTGCAGCAGTTTCAAAAGACTTAATTTCACAGCAATTGTGTCAGATTAAAAAGCGGCAGTCCATGCTTAAGTTTGCTAAAGAGTGCTTTTCTGGCGGCAAGGTAATGGACTATCTGTTCAATTTACGTTTGCGTCAGTCAATACGACGCTGCGCCCAAAGATGTCCCTTCAAATAACATTCATGCTGCACTTACACTGGCGTACTTTACCGAGGCAAGGTGAGGCATTCCAATAAATGGACATAGATACTAGTAGACCTTCTCCCATTCTTCCGTCTCATTTACATGCACAATGGTGTACAGAAATCAGCCAAAGTGAAGAAGCACAAAGGCAAGTGATGCCTTCTCCCAAAAAGCCACCTAATCACATTTGCCACTGATCCAGTCAGAAGGGACTAATTATAAAACTAGTCACCACAAATGCTCGCATTCGCATTCCTCCGCCTTCGATAATTCGTCTTGCTTCCCTTGTTATCGTCGTTTCCACCATCCAGTTCTTTATCAGTGTCTCAGTCTTGCTTCGTCATCTACTCAACTTCGGTCCACTTCTCATTCATCACCTCCACTGCCTCCCTCCCAATATCTCCGTGACCTCCCAACCTCCCACTGCGTCATTCAAAGGATGTCAGAGTTAACGAAGGCAGAATTCATAAAAATTAAGTACAGCCATGTCACCATCCTCCCCTCCTCCTCTGCTTCATCGTAACCTCCTTCTCACTAAACTTATTTACGTTCCAGCATTGTCGCAACTGGTGTTCCAGTGTATTTCACTTATCACTTCCACGAAGCCCATTCCCATATACGTTACTCAAATACATGGTTAAAGAAATGAGTAAACGAACGCAATCAAAAGAATATAGAAGGAAGAGGACAGAGAATAAGGAAAGCAGTGACACAGCATCGTACAGAAACATCCGACGATAACCACCCTCTATCCTTGCCTCTATTTCTCTTCTGTGGACGTCTCGTCCTCGCCCCTTACTCAACTATTCTTTCAAGGCGTTCAGCCTAACACTTATGTTACTTCCTCTCTACCGGAGAGGTACAATAAACGCCAATGTCCTCCATGGTGCAACGCAACAATTGGTCTAGGCATGCGGCCAGGAATGAGCAGCAGAAGCTCACATTCACTAGCGCCATAGCAATCATTAGGAGTTAGTCGTTGATATTTCAGCGCATTTCATTCAAGGCACATTGGTATTGGTAGTCCGTAAACACGAGTAATGCTTTTGAAGATTTAACAACGGGCACAGATAAGAAGTGGTGTATTTCGTTTTCACACAAGTAAAGAGGCGAAAGTCACATTGATTCATGAGCCTTTGAACAAGCCATCGAATTCAAACGCACTTCGGATTTCCGAAAAGAATCCATCCCTTAATTCTAAAAAAAGCGGCAAATATCTATGCTTTACTGTTACGAAGAGTTACAATTTGACAACTTTCACTTGTCATGCAGGGTAGAGTCAAGGCTGAACCACCAGCAGTTTCTTCTTAACACAAATTAAATGCTCTATTTCTAGATTTTTCTTATACCTAACCAACCAGCATCTCCAGTAATGTAGCCGTGACAAAACATTGCTCAGAACGTTTCACACAAACTGATCTTGCAAAATGCCAAGCGACATCAACACTGAACCTTATTGGAGCCTCGCACACTTATCGTAAGCCACAATTTCTGGATGCCATTCGCCAATCTCTTACTTGTTCTCCATTCACGCGAAATTGATTTCACTAATTCTTGGCTCTGAGTGCCTGCCGACCGTCCATTGTACTCTAGTGTTATTCCCGAGTCATCAGCAAGTCAAGTCA
The DNA here is from genome assembly GCA_036345935.2 of Taenia hydatigena. Taxonomy (NCBI): domain Eukaryota; kingdom Metazoa; phylum Platyhelminthes; class Cestoda; order Cyclophyllidea; family Taeniidae; genus Taenia; species Taenia hydatigena. Next base: position 70,060 of record JADWOT020001755.1, on the reverse strand, counting down.
GCCTAGATTCAGCTGCATCTTGTGTGCATGGATTAGAGGAAGCCAGTAATTTGCCATCTTTGCAATCAGCATTATGTTACTTTTTAAGTTCGTTTCGCAAAATCTCTTAATGAAATGCGCACCTTTTCTGGATAGCAGAACCGATTTGGGAACTGACCTGGTTACAACGATTCTTTCGCCAACACAGATTGCTGAAGGATTCTCTAGCGCTCACCATGGTCCCCCTTACTCGACGGAATGCACGTGAGATGAGGCGGCTTAGCAGCCAGTTAATCAGCACAATGAGAATCTAGGAATGTAATGGAAAAAAAGCAAAAGTTATAAGCCAGCAACTTTGTTGCTAGAACTCACTTGACTAATTCCAATAAAACAATAGAAGACGTTAGTTATTATTTGTCCTTCTAACCCATCGTCCTCTTTTATCTCGAGGGGCACTACTGACTGCATAGTAGCTTTGAATGTGGATTGTAGTGCAGTGTAAAATATTAAGATTTTTGTAAAAATAGCAGAACTTACTATAAATATAAAAACGAAAATGATTTTGGCCGCCAGTATGCGCCAGAACACTGAAGTCAGGGCGTAGGGATTTGCGCTGTTTGGTGGCTCCCGATAACCGAAGTACCTTAATTTTGCAGAAGTATTTTGCTGATAAAAGAACATTGTCGTGGCTGGACTTTAGCGGTGTTCTGTAGCTATGATCCCTACTATTTGCAACAGGTTTTGCACTGACCTACAAAATTTCGATCCGTTTAACAGCCCTTTGCCCTCCTCAGAGATTTCGAACTGATTAACGTCCATGTAGGAGAGAGAGAAATTGGCATATCCCATCATGTTCCCATCTGGCGAATAATAAAACTTGTACACAATTTTGTTGATGAATTCGCTGGCAAATGCGATGAGACAGGCCTGTTATAAGGAAGCATTCAAAAATGTCATAAGTCTTGAATGGGAAAAAGGGTCTAGCATTGCTGCTTCATTGCATAGATTGGTACCGTTTTTCGCCTGAATAATTATTATGAAGTGACCATTTTCCAAGGCACAAACTGCGACGATTTAAAATTCTTAACAACCATCTTTGTTTGTGTTCAGCATTGAGGTATCACCCTAGAGCCTCGGTCGTCACCACTAAGAACTTCAGGGTGAACTCGTGGGAGCGCCTGACCAGCCTATAAATTGGCGATGCCAGCTTTCGCAGGATGCTTGCATTTTTGTGATGAGTTAACTTGAAATTTCGCAAAAGCATTCTTGATGTGGTTTTATAACTGAATTTTATATGCCTTGCTTTGCTTTAAGTAGCCCATTCAAGAGGTTTGAGTCGGTGACTTTTGTAATTTCTTGCTTAGTAAACATTTAAGCCAGTTCCAAACAAAAAATCCAAGCTTTGTAAAAAGACACTTTTTAGTCGGGGTAGAAATGCAACTGTTCCTCAACATAGGAAACAGCTTTTCATTTCAAAAGCATGACGAGCAATGCCAGTTTAATTCCTCTTCGTTTTGTCTTATATATGGCTTTAAGCAGAACCTTTGCACCAAGTAATAATAGCTCATTAATGTGACATCAACGCGATTTTGTAACCAAATCTGCTGAGCAACCTTCTGCAGCACTGCTACTTGCTATTTGGCACCGTTTTATAAGGACTTTCAGAATTGCATGATGATGTTTAAGCAATCTTATAGTTTACGTTCAGGGAAGGACTGAACATTTTTCCTAAAATCTTCCAAAGCGATTTCTGGAAACCCTATTGTTCACTGTTTACATTAAATGTCTTGTGTACTGATCGCAAGTCGTCGTTATTCCATGCCGAAGGCAGCACAGAAGATCCTTGAGAGCACTTGTACTTAAATGCATAGCTGGATAATTTTGCTGGTTCCTGAACATGTAAAATTTCCGAAACATCCATTTACTTTTCTTGAATGCCTCAATTTAATTTAATGTAATCCCATACGTTTAAAGCGAGCGTTTTTGTGACTAAAGTTAATCTCTACTTTAAAAACCTTAATTTCTCGTTTGCGAGCATTCAAAATGTTCAGACGTCAAATTTATTGGTATATTCAATGGGTGTAAGCCTTGATTTTTTGGCGTTAATGTCGGTTGCTTAGCTTTTAAGCAGGAAACATGCATGCTGTCCGAACACATGTGCTGTTCTTAAAATTCAGCAGTTGAATCCGAAATAAGCTACTCTTAGTCCCTCCATCATAGCATTAATCATTGCTATTTTACGTTTATTTAAGAAGTAATGCAATTGGTTGCCAGTGCAACAGAGGGCTGGAGCGGTTAAAATGGAAGAACAAAACGGTGTGCATTAGCAAATGTGAGCAATTCAATTTCGTACGCTACCCTTTACTCAAATGCGTGCCTGGCTATGACCATACCACCACTACACAAACACCTACTCATTGCTGATCTCGTTTGGTACTTATGTGGAATTTGTGTGTATTGCACAATTCCCACGATTTTTTATTAGTTTGATAGGCTGGGATATGCTAGGCGTCAAGACAGCACATTACTTTTTGTCAGCACTAAAAGTTAGAGGATAAAATCCTGGATTGGATCAGTACCTGCAAACAAGGCAAGTATAATGGTAGTGCGAATAGAGACATGTCGATTATACAGCGCTATTGCTTGACAGGCAGATGCAAAAGGCCAAGGTTAAGGGTATAAATGTAGTCAAAGACCAAGTATGAAGGAACTTTAAAGCTCCTAATCGTTTTTAAGAGCAGTATTGGCAAATCTACGACTTACATTGGTAAGAATTGAGACCGAGTTGATGCGACGAAGGACCCACATCCACATTCCTAATTTGCGAAAATAACAAAAATTATGAGAAATAGACTTTGCCTAACTCATTCAACCTATAACTGATTCTTTGAGCTAGATTGGACAAAAATCCTTAAAATTGATTGAAAATCATGGAAATTGGGAAAAATTTGGTTAACCGTAGGAGCAAGGACCGCGCAAACTGAAGGATTAGAAGGTGTTGCATAATAAGCCTGAGTTATTTTTTCCTATTTGGTGGAAGCTGTGGATATTTAAAGTATTAAAAAGAGCAGGTTGGGGAAATTTATTGGTCTAGCGAAGAATGGATAGGCCTAATTGCACTTTATGCGATGTTTGCATAACTGACGATGTAGAAGCAGGGAAGCAGACCGCAAGGAAAACAATGAGTGGAGAGGTGAGCTAATGCTTAAGCAAGTACAGTAACCGAAGTAGAAAACAAAAGATTAGCATAAATGCAGGCCTATGGCAACAAATGGCATTCGTATTCAAATTATTCACAATTCAAATAGCTACTTTACTCCGATCAATCAGTAAGTCTGCATATGAGGAAGAAACAGGCAAAGTGGAAGAGACGTACCAATAGAGCGAGCCTGTTTGGGCGACAGTCTTCGCATATGACGGATGATTTTACTCACGAATCTACGAACTGTCAATACCCTCAGAAGCAAGAGTGTAAGTATCCAAATGAAGGATGCGGGTAGAAACATCACCACGAATCCGATTAGAATACCTGTAGAGGCATTTGTTTTTTTTTGAGGAAGAGAGATAATTAGCGCCAATGCCTGTTAAGTGACACCGCTTACACATATTCAACTGCAGTTGAAAGAGTAAATGCTCCCCGGGTGGCTCCATTTTCAAATTGTCGAGACAGTGATTGTAAGTGAGACTCGAGCTCAGAGACTGAATTTTCACCTTCTGTGGCAAAGTTTGGCGACAAAAGACCAATGAACACAGCCCGTTTTTTATAGTCTTCATTGCTTGACCAAACCTGACAAAAAATGACATAGAGCGATGCTTGGTTAGGTTTCGTGTAAATAGTGATTTATCACTTCTTTCTGCCATTCATGCTTTGTTGAAGAGGTTTGAATGGACTTGAATAAGCGTCCATTAGGTGATTTATATGGGCCCGGCATTTGCCTTCTCAAATGAGGACAATTATTTGAACTGCATGGTATGTAATTTGAGCTTTTTACACGTCTTCTCTGCTTTATTGCAGGATCAAAGTACCTGGGAAAAAAATGTACTTCGTAAATACTATGGAGGAATATAAATACCCAGTGTGCATTGAGTATAGAGCGCGTAAGTCGAATCTATTGCCTTAAAATGATGTGATAAGTTGAGGATGCAAATGAAGTGGTATCACGCAACGCGAATGAGCTTACTACGCTCTATTAGTGACACAATAATCAGTGTACATTGCATTTGCTTGTGACGGTTTGCGCATTATGAATCGAGAAGGGGTTAATAATGATAGAGCAAGAATATGCTGACTGCAGTATCTGTCAAACACTGTCTATGGCTCGCTAACACATGATTGCATACAAAATCATTTGGTAATTGAGATGCTAGCGCTATTATTTTTAACCACCCAGTAGCTGAATACTTAAAATGGTGTACGCATTACAGAGACAGTCAGTCGTGTTCTTGTAGGCAAAAGTTTCTGCTGTGGAGGTCTTCGTTTTCATTGTACAAAAATGATAGAGCCCCATGAACAAATGTTCACCCTGTGGGGTGCCTGATGCAGGATGCATGATTCGCGCACAACTTTGTACCTTGCACTTACACAATGAACCTACCGCAAATGCGAAAATGTCCGAATAAAGGAAAGCTGGACTGATGGTCATAAGATGCCTTCACAAGTGATTCATTGGCAAAAATACTAAGCAAATTCATTGAATCAGGTAAGTAAATGGTACTAATATGCAATCAGAACTTATAATTCAAATTTGTTTCTTCTTTTCGTTATGCGTCTGAAAGTCTTGAAATCACATGAATGATCTGAGTATTATTGGAACACTTTTTTGTTGTCTTTTCAAAATCTTTCTCAAGCTCTTGCTACTTTGGTTAAAATTTAGACCGTGTCGGTCATTTGGCCTTTGTTGGTTCACTGGCAGCTTAGCACACCGCGTAATGGCCTTTAGACTGGTGTATGACGGTATATTGACGGCAGCAGTAGGTAGACTCTATCAATGTACTTCTTGCGGCTACCTCCAAGGGCACTCGGCTTGTTGGCGTGTAGAAGGTGTCAACACTCTTCCAGTTCTAATGCCGTGGTTTATTTGGCGGGTTTATAGGGACTGGGATAAGTAATTAGCCAATCAACACTAATCTTAGGAAAGATCTACAAGCTCCATGGCTCTGATTTCAAAAAATTTCTGACGCAGTCGTAAGGTCAAGCTTTGACCACAATTGCCATCACCACTTACTCTCGCTGACGTGATTTACTTTACAATGTGCACCATGTTTTGAAGGCGCCAGCTAAGCAATGGTATCCTACGATCCCCAATGATTATATCATCTTCGATACGCAAAAGATGGAAGCAGACTTAGCCAATAGCTTGGCTTCATGGCTTGTGGAAAGTCGTTTGTTATAAGGATATGGCTCACTACACCTCCATCACAATGAAACCACGATTATCATTGACTACTTGGTGACGGAAAATTGCGGGAAACTCACCGAAGCCAACTGATGGCACTCTCTACGAAGATGATGAGAGCACATTTGATGTAGACTTCGTAGAACACTCCAAGTATACCTGTCCAAGCTGGCCACTAGAAATATGAACAAAACTGAGGCATTACTAGCGGCGAGCAGATGAGCCGCATTTCGCAACACCCACAAGGCTGCATAGAACGTCATTCAAAAGACTCGTATATTGCACACAACGACAGCAAGTCAACGGACCGCAACTTCTGCACTTGCAGAAAATTGCTAATCACTAAAAGCGCAAGTCACAAGTTCATCTGCAAGAAGTCTTAGCAATTAGGTACTCACTTTGCTTTGGGTGCAAAGCCATGCAGGCAGTAAACTGTAAGCAGCATCTCAAGTTCTCGCATCTAACTTGTGACTTACACTGATGGAAGTAAGGTGCATGAGAGTATGCTTAAATGTGAGACTAGGTTTTACAGTTTCAAGTTCAGTTAACTGCACAAGAACATGCAAAAAGACCCACTTCAAGAGGCTCAAATATAGTTGAGTTTTGATTGGGATAGCCAAAATTGAGTGCTCTGAAGATGATGGAGATGGAGGGAGGAAGGAAGACATTGATGAACTCCATTAGGCAACTCTTCGTTAGAATACTCTGCTCCCGCTGAACCTGAGTTTGATGACACTCAAGGTTAACTGACCAACGAATCCATGCTCGGTAAATCTAAATAAGGATTATTTTCAGTCAATAGCAATGTTGGTTGTTAAGACGCGCTTTGATCCGATTTTTCAGCATGAGAGAACAATAGTAGCGTTGGGGCCATGGTCACCTATGTACACCCCTCTGTCCTCGGAAATTCAGTCGGCACCGTCAAGGCACTACACTGGCTCGCCCTTGAGTCAGTTATGCTGATTGCTCACCGCTGACTCCAAGTGAAATTACACCAGCAAATTTTTTGTACAGGTTATCTGTTTTGATTGCATAACATTCGATCTATTCAACACCAGAGTTTCACTGATCATAGCAAACTTGGATGTCTTCCCATTTCGGCCTTAAATAATTGCATTGCCATCGCCTACACGATAGTTATTTTACAGCACCAACTCAGACGAGTGACAAAGAAGGGATTTATGGAGAACGCACAAGGGCGGAGAAGAGACAAAGTAACATTGTTGGGGTTTTATTAATGCCATTCTCACTCATAGCCTATCAAATTTCCATACTTTGATACGATTGCGCGACCCGGACTTGAGTTCTGCACGAATGCTTAAACAGCATATCATTCTTCAAGGTTTGACCTCATGATAGGTGAGCCAGTGAAATTCCCTGGCACCATTATTCCACACTGCACTAATATTCCTGCTTGAAAGTAATGCCCGACAAACTAATGATCAGTTTATAAGAAGCAAACGTCAGAGCACTACACACACGCACAAACAAGTTTGAGGTACATCTAGAAACATTAAAGACTACATTTGACAGACACTCTCAGAGCGACTATAAATTAGTGCATTTTTGCACCAAAATCGGAGAGACAGTCAGTTTGGCATACAAAAGGCGTTTTACGACATGTTTAGACACAATTATTTGCCACTCTTCCTTCTCCTGTCCTTACCATTAATAAAAAGAGTTGTCTTAACAACTACTAAATAAAACGGTATAATGTGGTGCAATGAATCGCAATGTTCAACTTTGAGCACAATCCTCTATTGTTTCTGTTTGGGCTGTTTTGAACTTACCGGACTCAAAGTGCAGGCACAGGCAACACTGAAGAATATCCCAAAGCCCAGGGCCAGGGGGGTGGCTAAATCAATGCAAAGTTGCGAATCGGATTGTATGAGATAGACCTCCAGACGAAAGGCAATGATGTCCGAGACCAGTCCTAACCCGATCGAGAGGGAAATCTATAAGGGCAAAACTCCTCTGTGTATGTGTACATTGGCGCTGTGATTTAGCCATGGCCATGCAGTTTACGTGTCAAGTTTTTGATTACAGAAAAGTGATAATGAACCACCGTTTTGGCATTGCCAATGTCTTCGGACACCTGCAACATCCAATTATTTTGCTGCTGTGAAGGTAAGCCTACCACCACCACCAACATCATAAAGCCCTGCTTAGTCGCTTCTGCAAATGCAACCGAATGTCCGCAAATTTGGGTTTCATGTCCCTGTTATTCACGACCATCTTCGCTTGCCATCTCGCTGTGCTCTACTAACGTCCTACTGGCGACCGTCATTTTAATAGTCAAAGTAGTAACTGGTCCGAACTGCTTATGATACTGCCTCTACAGCACGCAATCAATTGCGCGTAGATTCGGGGAAGATTTGCATGCAATACATGTTTGCGGTTTCACCTGCGTTGTCACTTCTCCGCAATGTCCGTTACCAAAAGCCTAATTACCTGTCACACGCAGCCCTTCCAGTTTCTAGATGAAATTAAGCCTAATAAAACGGGATTGTTCATAACGTCCACTAGTATAATGGTCCGAGGTGTAACGAATAAATTTTTATCAGCAGGAATTAATTTAGCTAGGTGAAAGTAAACACATTTAAAAATGGAACATTTGTTTGTGCGAACAGTTGTTAAAATGGCCCATGAGACAAGTTTTAAGCACTTTGGATACGACGCGGCTTTAAACTCATGTGTAAGACATAAAGCGTCCAAGTCGTTTGGTGCAATTCCCCTCTTAAATATTATAGCATATTATAATGCCTTTGTTGTTAAAATTAAAAGCAGCAATAAAGAATTTACCATAATCACTTAAATATTGCTTATGAAAATCACGAATTTTACTTTGTAAGATGGTTCTTTAAAACGTAGATAAGAATTAGCTGTTATCTACCATTTCGCCTCCATTGTTTCTTTGCCGCCTCCATTTATTTAAGAATGCTCCCATGTAGATGTCAAATGCTATAAAGGCTGCTAAGAAGATACGAAAGTTCAACCATTACATTTTACCCTATTCCGTTCCTTCCCTTCCTTATCCATGACATGCGGTCGCTTATGCAGCGGTTTTGTCATGTGTCATCAGCATTCACAAGGTCTTGTATCCCATTCTCGCATGATCAAAGAAATCACGCACTTATCGGTTTCATCCACCACCCATATTCCACTTTTGCCTGTTTGATCTCAGCAAAGGATCCATGATGGGAACGAGGTGGTAAACACGTTGCTTCTGTGTGCAATCTGCATGTCAAACCTATCCTATGCAAAAGTCGCATCCTACCCTAAGTAGATTAACAAGTAGGCCAGGCAGTCGATCAATCAGCCAGGTGACCAAATATGCAAAGTCCACGACGCTTTCACGAAACGAGATTAATGAAGACAAAGAAACAATGCTTGAAATTTACTATTACCTTTGAAAATAGGTTAGCAGCGCGCATTCTCTTAACTACTTGACCTTAAGCACTTCCTTACACACTCAGATCGTACAAGGCATGCATATGCAGAGGTCTATCAAAATACCAATGCTTACAGAATAAAGCAAGCTATGCATTCGAAAGTCAATCAGAATCGCTAATGTGATTTATCATTAACCGTAGCGATCGAGCCTCAAGTAATCACTTACCAATGCTGCCGTGATGGACCAGGTGAAAACGAGGACTGACACTCTAGGCGACCAGAAAGGGAGACTTGCCTTCTGTGACTATAAATAGGATTCGCATTTTAAAAATGAATGCAAATAAATTCAATTTTAGGCCAATTAGATTTAACCAAGTGCCATATGATGCAAAGCAGTGAGTAGCAATTTTGGAATTCTATTTATGCTGACGCTCTGCAACAATCGTTTCACAATTTACATTCCAAGGGATCATCCTTCCACCTTAATTACACAAATACATTGGCGTAGCCGGGAAAATGCCCTGCTAAAAGGGTTATTGGCCCTCTTAAGTGCAGCTGCAACTTGCGTTTAGCAGTGATCGGTCCACCTGTTTGAGCATATCCATAGATTGCCGTCTTGCAGGTTCTTCGGCCACCTTATAATTTTGCATATGCCAGCGATGCGCCAGCGCATTTTGCTTGTACGTCCACAATTGCAAACACAGCGAGCCTAGGAGTGATAAAAGCGAAGGAGACTCAGTCCAACCAGTCAGCCGAAATGTGGGCATCTGGATAGATTTTCGCACATTCTTCCATAACCTAGGACGTTAATGTCTACAAGATAGTAGAGTATAGAGTATGTGCGATTCGAAAAGAAGTGGCGAGTTTAAAATCATTATTGCAGCTCACAACGCTAAGAATGTGGAGGATGGTTGAACGCTTGTACAAGACAACTCAGTGCATGAGAAACTGACCGAAAATTGGAGCAATAAACGCCAGAAAAACGGGAATCGGACTGTCAAAAATGTAGGACCTAATGATGTCTCTGCAAGATTGGTTCAGTGTTCTAAATCGGCAGTTCTTTGCTTTGCACGGAGGGCACATGATGAATGGAGTGCTGCTGCGTAGGCAGATATCCTCACTAAAGAAGGAATTAAGAATCCGTACTCAAGTGGATGTTTCTAAGAGGTCGCCAACGAAAGTCGTAATTTCAGGGTTAAGCCTGTCAGAACAAGGTACGTGTCAACATTGCAAACAGTACTCTCATCGCGCAAAATCACTTTTGTTTCTAAAGTTAAACAGCTTGCTCCAAGTTATTTGGCAGCTATTAATCAAAAGAAGGCAAGGTTCAATTATTTATATGGAAGCACATTTTATGTGTAATCAGGTGAATGTGTAAATTTAGAAGGTATATCTTTGGGGTGCTACAAGGCACTCATTAATGGGTTACATTAACAACCGGAACCACTTTAAGATGAGCGCTTCCACCGTTTACCAAGACGATGGGCGAAAACCCATGTTCAGAGAGAGGAATAAAATAATGAACGGCACCGTAAGGCGTGCACGACGATCAAATTCCTTATCTTTCGGTCACCTGCTCATATATGCTAGAGATCTTGAGTGCAATTTGGGCGATGATATATCACCAATTTATTGGAAACGAGACATTAAATGATTTCAGCGTTTCAGAGCAGTTGGGTGCGCGCCGACAAGTCAGAGACGATCTTGACGTTAAATGTTCTTAGTCTAAAGAATTGTCGTTGCTCATACTTGTAGGTGCATGCTCCCCAAAGAATATTCGATCAAGGGCATCAGACCATTGTATAATCTCTTGTCAAAATTTAAAGCGGCAAACCATCTCAAGATGACAGCATTACTAGTCTTGGGAGTTGGAGGTTGCTGTATACCTTTGGTATTGATAAGTCATCCTAAACCGAATTTAAAAGCCAGCACAGATGGGTAAACTTAGCGGATAACTAACGCCATAGCAAACTTAGTTTTCACCTCCAAAGGTCACTTCTATTCTTTTCTCTTTTATGCCAGAAGGTCCCAGTTTTACTTAACCGATCTTGTAAAAACATGCATTACTACACATCTTACCTTACTGATAGTGGACCACCACCTTGCAGGAAGACGGGAATTAAAGAGACAACACTGGTCAAAATGAATAAGCAGAATAAACTCCGAATGTAGAGCTGGATCCAGGCGAGACTAAAGGCCACCTTCTCACCGAAGTAGTCCCTACAACAAACGTGGTGTACAGTGATGAGGAATGGAGTGGGCAACTTTGAACAAAGCCTGTTAGGAAAATTTAGCCTAGTTTTGCAGGAATTTGATTATACGCAGAAAACGCATTTTAAATATAACAATGAGGCAGTGAATGTGTACCTTATTGCATCAAAATTTTGGAGTGAGATGATGTCTCTTCCCGGGGCTCGAATTCCCATCAGCTCTGAACGATGTGAATTCATCTCGGCCTTTTAAAAATGAATAATGCAAGTCGTCAAGCTTGTAGATGATTATCAAAAACATCTTAATCTGTTGTTTATTATAGCAAAGTTTAAATATTCTATGGATAATGAGCCATTACAACTCTGCAAACTCACTTCATGCAGCGGAAAGGCCGCGATGCTGCCCTTCTTCTTGAAGAGCTCCTCGATGCTGCATGACGTTGGGAGGGGCAGTGTCGATTTTGGCTTAATAGACTTTTAAGAAAATTGCAATAGATAATGGTTTATTAGCTCATAGGTTGTCAATAAACTATTATCTGTTCGCGCCATAAATTGCATCGATAACTGTCACAAAGTGGCCTTCCAAATCTATGGCTTTGCGTTTCTATGTGCAAGCCTTTGGATTCCCTCAAGGCCTTTAGTCATGCTCGACTGATGTGATGAGTGTGTAAGTGAGGCACGGTAAGCGAATGCGCGAGTGATGGCCATGGGGTGAAAAAACTATAAGTGAGTCAGCCTCTAAAGAATTTCGTCCCGGCGTACCTCTAGCGACTGGATGAAATCAACCGCCTTTGATAATCATGAGTACAGTTATAATATTCCTCTTCTATATTTGTGCCAACTTGGCAGACAAATGAAAACACAACACATTAAAAGTTTGGAGACCAGTGAAATTAAAAAATGACGTGTTTTAGGGGTTGCAGCAACCTTTCTTTTCCTTTCTGATGCAAGCCACTTCTTTTTTATTTTTATTTAAAAGTTAAAGCCTTCTATTTAATAATTTTCGTTAAAATTTAAGAAATCGGTGCCCAAACAAGTGCAGCACTTAAATTCAGCACTTTTGTAGCTCCTTTGCTTACTGCTATTCCTCCCCGACGGGTCAATTATGCAAACTTTATTCGATCCTCGTGTTTGGAGACGTACAGGCCGATCTCTCCACACACGTACACACAGATCTGCTTGCAAAACCAAACCTGTGGTAGGATGTAAACCCACTCTCCTAGCTACAAATGTTTAGTACCTTGCAGTCAGCATCACTAAAGTAAGTGACAAGTCATATTTTCCCAAACCTGCAGGGACAAATGTTTTGCCAAACAGGAGTAGCCATAATAAAATCAATTTCCCCAGTTTTAACAAAAGTGAGAAGCTTAAAAGATTTTCAAGCAGGTTGTAAGATTGTTTCAACATACGCAATCTTGTAGGCTTGGGGACAAAGCTTGGCCGAGAATGTATTCGCCGGCCAACATTCGTTCCAAAGGAGTGAAGAAATCCCCTCCGTCTTCTGAATATCCTTTAAAACTAGAAATCAGGCATAACACTCAGTAACTCCACGCACGTCGTGCCCTCCCTTAGTGCATAGGGGAATTCGTGAATATTCTCCCTAAAGCAGCAAGCATGTGCGAAAATCGTCCTGATTAGAGATGATACAATGTATAGCCCATTACATCAAGCCATTCTACCTCGTTCTTATCTGCAGTGAGATCTCACATGCATTGGTTTTGCATGCATATGCCATGTCCTTCCACTGTCTCTATTAAATACTCGCCCATTTTCTCCACCACTCATGTCTTACGAGACCCTGTTCGCTCCCAAGTAAGGAATACGTGTCGGATGGTTCTGCCATTACTCCGCCGTGCAACGATTAATATCACAGCCTTTTGACAACAAGGCCGGACACATGTCACTTTAATGTGCAATTTGGATGTTGACACAATAGATCGGCAAACGATTCAATGCAAAGCCACACCCCGGCTTCAAGTAGGTGAGCATGTAGGCTTTCAAAGAGTGAAATATGCTTTTTTAAATCGAAGGTAACGAAGACAAAGGGATGATGTTTGAGATCTACCTTTGCCTCTGAATGCAGGTAGGCACAACTCGTTCCCTCACCCACTTGATTATCATCAGTTGATTCCAGATGGCGATGATCTATTTCATCATTTAAGCTACTTTGTGCAGTACTGCCACAATATTATGTGTGTTAGGTTTCGTTACTGCCAATTGTGCTCCCTTCTACTGCAATTCCAAAACGCACTGGGGACGAATGTGGGGTCTAGGGCTTGAATTGAATTCACGATTGTTCAATCAACATTTGGCGATGTGCGAATTCTGGTAGAAATAGCAATAAGAACTGTCAAACTGATTCACTAAAACAATCAACAAGTCTCATTAACTCATCATGAGATTTCAGCAACTATTTGGATCATCAGGTTTTAATAAGGTAAACAAAAGGCGGATTACTCACGCGGATTTTGTGCGAGTTGAGAAGGAGTCATATACTGTCCCATTTTCAGTGTCCTAAAAATAAGAAAACGCTTTACGGAAGCAATCTCGACTACTCGAGCACTTAATCGGGACGCCTTTTGAGGAGGACGAATATTTGTTCATAAACTTGACTAAAGATATTGTGTACTTCTGGATGAGTATCAACTACTACTCTGTTGCAGCACTCCAGTCTTCATTGTAAGCAACCGCAACAAAAGCGTCTTTTTAGATAAACACGCCTACATGGCGTTTCGATATTTCAAGGTCGTGGGTATAATTTGGCATCTTTGTTTTAAAAAGGGGATGAAACTTACGATAGCCTTCTGGAAATGCAGAATCTCAGCAATTAATTGCAGGGTTTTCCATTTAACATGCAACTTTGCAAAGATTAACTTATTTTCTGCAAAAGCGCGCGCATTCCGGTCTGCACTGAATTCTCTTGCTGGTTCTTTACCACCTTCCTCAATCTACAACAAAGTAGTTTCTTTATGACTGTTGAAATAAAATGTAAGTGGGTTTTCTCCCTTGAAAGACTTATGTTTACAGTAGATTATTAAGTGTTTTGTTTGGTGGCTGCATTGAATTTCTTGATGCAAAATGCGTTTGAGCCATATCAAATAATTTAATTTTCCAGATTTTTTATAAAAACCACGTTTTCGTTGAATTCTGTAATGTGACACGGTAATAGCCAGTATGTTTCATAGACCTTCCCATGCATCACCGAGGGTGGAACAACGTGTGGTGACGCACACACGCGGATTGGACAACGTGTGGTGACGCACACGTGGATGGGACAAAGTGTGGTGACGAACGCATTTTCTTGCCACAACATGCAGGTATTAACAGTCGGTGAAATCCTCTAGTCATCCCAACGAAGATCTGTTCAGCGCGTGAAACACCTCACCAGAATGTGACTTCCATTAGCGTGCAAATTAGGTAGCAATCAAATAAGAATTGAAGAAGACCACGCTGTCCCAATAGAACCAGATCGCACTAATAAAGTCGCCATAAAATAAAGTTATTTCCAATGCAAAATTCACTTCCTACAACAAGAAGGCAAATGCGGTAGAAAAGGACTGATGAAAAAAATGCGCTCTTAAACCCTTATCAATCACCATCCTACGCAAAACTATAAAATCTCAGTTCGATTTGAAAATAAAAATAACTTTTTCGTCCAGTAATTCTACCAATGCTTGAGAAAAGATAAAAGTCAGAACCCTCGAAGTTGCGATGCTCGTCTACAAGTCATTAATATTGCTCTTAACTCGAAAACCACCGACTTTAAAGGCCAGCATGAGCAGATCTTGTGGCTCGCTTAAATAAGCTTTTAAATTGTAGAGTCATGATTACTTGATTTTTAACCCCAAAACCGGAAACCGAGCATTCCCTTTCGACGTTGAACCGTTAAACCAGACAAAAGTATTCTGCTAATTGAGAACATAGCATTTAAACACTTGCTCTGCGATGTTATGTGTAAGCATAGTTACATATGGTGGTCCACTGTTTGAAAACGAATGAATGAGGTCATTCCTGCTCTAAGCCTTTCGCTTACCTCAATATTGACACCGTGCTGAAGGAGGTTGGTTAAAAGGTCTTGAATTGGCTCCTTGACGGCAGACGAATAGTAGAAGGCGACAACATAGTCAACTTGGCGGATACCATCCGAAAAACACGCTAGCTTTGACTTGAAAATAAAGCAACCAAGGTTTAATACTTAAATGGGTTATGAATTCACGCAATAATTCCACCCGACAATCAGTAATACATGGACCGTCACAAACACTCACCGCCATTCCGCTTGAAATTATGGGAGCAACAGGCTAGACTGCTGCCGTTGTGATTGGTTACGTGAACATCCAATCAGTAGTATGGCCATGTTAAATGCATCCACTTTCTGATTGGATGCGAACTCTCCCAATCATAGTTGTGCGTATGCATGCGGTGCGCACCATTCGTAAACGCGGAGGCGGCTGTTTGTTCCTGGCAGGCTGGAGTAACATCTCTTCCATCAGCAACCATATTATCTGGAATTGAAGTTACACAAGAACAACGACTTTTATAAGGTCCAGTGAGGGCTGTGGCAAAACGATTCGGGAATTGCTGAATTTTCAGAAATGCATACAAAATAGTTAATGAAAGAAATGTAGGTGTTTACTAGACGCTTTCCATAAAATCGCACAATTTTTCCACACTTATACTGATTAACGCACCTTCCTCATCGGCACTTACACCCATCTAACCGGTGACTGGGCGAAAATTTAAATGACAATTAGATGGAATGGCAGAGGGAAATCGAAACGTTCATCTGATTATCTCGTTGTCAATCAAGATGACCGTCAACAGTAGCAGTCTGCGCTTGGCGCTGGATGTAGTCTCGATTTGTGTGCGTGTGCAAGTAGATAGTCATTTGTACGGAGGGCTTCATTCACACTGCGGCTTGCTCAAAAAATGCATGAATTGCACGACGGCATTAGAGACGATCCTAGTCATAAAAGTTTCTGCCTTATCGAAACCGCAGTCATTAGTGAGACCGTGTAAAATCCTTATCATGGAGAAGGGCAAGAGGCAAAGCTTTCTTTGAAATCGCTAAATGTAGGAATATAACTCGAAGCTGCTGTTAATATTGAGACAAAAATGCACCAGCAAAGACATGAAGCAGAACCTCGTAGGTGTGTTAGCTGTCTGGGGAAACTCTTATGTTAAAATCTTGTCGGTGAAGAGCTGGGTGTCAATGCGATTTGATTTCATTCTGCTCCTGAGCTGTCGCTGTTGCATTGTGGAGTTAAGAATATAAGAAGACTTAAAATGCATTACGATCTCGCCAAATGAATTGTTTTACTTGCAAAACAGTGATTTTTCTTCTCCCAACCAAATTGGTATTGCATTAAGATCCTCTTCGTATCCATATTTTACAAGATATGCCTTTTTAAGACATTCTAATGCATTTGTGATCTGACCTGCTACAGGAAATAATTTCTGCCAACACATTAGCCTTCCTTATTTGATGAAGTTTAGCTGGAATAATGCGACCCATCAGCCATTTAGTTAGCATTACGAGAAGCTTAAAATGTTAGAAAAAGACGTAAAACACAATAAACAAGTTGCCTCGCAGAGAGCAGACAGTCACCAAATTGTTTATTTAGCACTTCAATCTAACCCATCGTCTTCCTTCGCTTCTGCCTACATATCTGGCTGCGAAGTTGAACCCAGTGCCAATGCAATTTTAAAAAACATCTTGGTTATGATTTGCAAACCGGAATGCTGAAGTCAAACTGGAGTGGTGTGCACTGTCTGACGGCCTTGGACAATAAGGCTGTCTACATTTTGCAAAAATTGTTGTTGCGAAAAGAAAACCCTCATTTAGTGAAGCGTAATAGTTTTGTAAACACCTTATTCTAATAATTTGCTGTTAATTTCCTCGATTCGAAAGCCCATTATGTTTTGCTCTAACGTGCAAAATTTCGATCCGTTCAACAGCCCCTTTTCCTCAGAGGACTCGAAATGACTGACGCCCACGTAGAAAAGGGAGAAATTGGTATGCACTATCATACTCACATCTGGTGAATGTCTATCATTCACAAGTGCACAGGTTTGTTCACAAATTTACTGGCAAATACGATGGGGCAGGGCTGTTTTAAAAAATCTAAAACTGCATTGGACTTTGATGAGAGGATGAAGAGCCTAACAATCCCCGTAGATGGACGGTTTCCTAAGGCACACACCTTCGTCACTGCTATGAACCAATGGAGAAACTCGTGAAACTCCTAACAAAGTCATAGCTTGACGACGCTAGCTTTCATGGGATTCTGGTATTTGTGTGAATGCTGTGTGCACTTCACAATGTCCACGAATATTCCTGAATTCAGGAATTTGGGACTTGCCGAGCGTCAAGCAGCATCCTGCCTTTGATCGTACTAGTTAGATTAAAGTGTACAGAGAACGAAAAAAAGGATTTCCTGATCTGGGTCAGTAGTGATGTCGAAATCTGATTATTAAGCGGATCAGGAGGTTAGAGTGATGGGGACAGAAGATCAAAACAAGGAGAAAACGAAGCGTGGTTAACTGAGTTATAGGGATGAATTCATGAAAAATGAACACTCGTAGACGACACAAGACGCATGTGAGCATGCCGGACTCTTGGTTGCATGATTGATCAGTTTGAACCTGACACGTGAATCGATTGGCAGAACGTGCAGTCGGGTGGTGTCTCTCAGCGCCGCCTAGTGTGGGCTTTAGACGGCATTCCTCTTAGGTGGTTCTGTAAGAGCAGACGCATTTTGCCTTTTTTTGCCTTCAGGCGGACCACTGGTATTAGTGTGCTTGGATTAAATACGTCACCTTTCGAATAGTTATGGGCAGTAGAGGCAGCGCAATCTATGAATAGAGTAAAGAAATTAGTGGCTAACTAATGATTGCTATGGAGCTAGTGAAGGTGTGCTTCCGTCGATTATTTTTGAATCGCACGCCTAGACCATTTGCTATCTTGCAACAGGGAGGACAATGGCGGTGATTGAACCGCATAAGAACAGTTGGGCGGGAGGTGATGCTGAAGAATGGCCATTGTTGGATGTTTTTAAACAGTGCTGGAACACTGCGCACCTCATTTCCTGCCCTCTTTTCCTTACATCTTCCTAAATGCCTTCGTTTACCCATCGCTTCGACCATGTATTTTAGTGAAGCGTGTGAGAATTGACTTTGTGGAAGGAATGTAAGTTTCTATCAAGCGGCACACTCAAAGACGCTACTCATGGTTTACCCTGGTAAGTGAAATAAACTGGAATCAGTTGTGACAATGTCGAAATGACGAAGCACATAAATGAGGTTAGTAGGGAGATTAAGATTAAAAAGTTGAGGAGGAGAGGGTAGTAGCAGAACTACCTCCAATTATTACAATTTTATCTTTGTTGGCCTTTTGACGTCTTTCGAACAACGGAGTGGGAAGGTGGGATTAAGAGGGAGGCGATGGAGTTGAAGGATGAGAAGTGGACTGAGGATAAATAGCTAACGAAGCAGGACAGAGGCATTGACAAAGAACTAGGTGGTGGATTAGACGATAAAATGAGAAGCAAGATAAAATGTGGAAGGCGATGGAATGCGAGTGCTAGTATGTCTGGTGGTTAGTTGTGTGATTCATCACTTCTGACCAGATCAGTGGCACATGTTGTTAGGTGGCTTCTTTGGAGTAGGCATCACTTGCCTTTGTGCTTCTGCACTTTGGCCGAGTTCTGTACACCATTGTGCATGTAAGTGAGGTGGAAGAGGAAGAGTAGGTTTGCTAGTACTTATGTGCTTAAGTTGAAATGCGTCGCCCTGTCTTGGTAAAGTACGCCGGTGTAAGTGTAACATGATCTTTGGTCCATTACTTTGTTACTAAAAAACCGCTAAGAAAATTAGATGCTAACTGCTACTTTTAATCAGACACGATCGATGTAGTATGAGGTCTTAATACTGCCCTACGTGATGCAGGTTCGACAGAAGTCTAGCGTGTCTGTGGTATGTGATGGCCACAAGTATGGTTTGCTCGATGCCTCTACTGTCTTCTTGGCTCCCATGATCCAACCACTCCTGCTACTCTTGAGAGGCTGCTTGTATCAGTGAATCTGGGATCACTAGAGGCTTGCTAGACGAGCTCATCTCTCCGGCTGTAGACCTAAAATGAGGTGCCAGATACCTCTCGTATGCATGGCCGCGTCAAAATCGGTACTCTGTGTGCTTTTCTAATAATGTTTAGTAGGTTCGCTCAAAACTATCGTACCCCCTACACCGCCACCTTTTTCTACTGAGAGAGGTCTGCAGGATATTGCGTTTGCGTTGCCACTTTCATTTTCTTTTCTTTAATGAGCTGCCAAGTCATATTGCTGCAATTACTCGTATCAGTGTGCACCTGAATGGTTCATGTCCTTCAATGTTTGTAACCAAGTCAGCGCTTGATACTCTGTTCTTGCTACGAAATATCCTGCTATCAAGCAGTATTTGAAGTGTCTAACCATTGTACTGATGAATAGTTTACCCCAATTCGCCTTAGCACGGCACTGCACCTGACGAATGTCTGATTAACATCCAAGTGACGGTAGACGAGGCAGAGTGCTGAACGAACGACACACTTGCAAAGTTTTGTGCTGAATATTTCCATCACTATCTGAACCAGTAGTGACATAGCGTTTGGTTTAGCTATAAATAACTTGTCCATTCCTCTATTTTTTACATGCAACACCACCGATAATTATGCCAGCAGGTTGTCAGATCCTCTGCCTGTGTCTAATACGAGACAGTTGATATCTACGAGACGCCTTCATTGTCTTAGACGAAAAGGCAGATCGATAGCGTATTAGTAGAGTGCTGTGGAATTGACTGTGTCGGGGTCGAGGGATTGAAGTTGTGTTCCTGACCGTCGCATTCAGTGTACGCTCAAAAAAACGTAAGCATTAAAACATGGTTTTTCTAGATAACAAGAAGGGAATTAACATCGTGCGCATAAATTATTAGTCAGCATCGAAAACTTAGAGAAGGACTTGCTATTAACTGATTTGTGACATAAAAAAATCATTAGAACTAATAACGTAGCGCTTTTATGATAACCGTTTTAAATGGCACTTTTGTAACGAGAACTTCTTTTTACTTTCGCCTCTCTCGGTGGCTTTTTGTGGTCAGATAGTTATCAACTCTCTGTAATCATTTTGTTTAGAATTGTTTTCAGCAAAGTAATCTACAATATCTCGGTGGCTAGGCGAAGATCCTCTTTACCCTTTGGATTCTGCATCATTATGAATGAAAATCAGTTGGCTTATAGCGTCCCATTTATGTTTTAAGACCATTAAGGCGTACTTGACGAATGCTGTCCTTATGTAAATGCCACCGGGCTCCGTGAGGGCTGAGCTGTGTCGCTACGCCAATTCGATGAGTGGGAGGTACTGACGATTTTCTATTGGGAGTCGCACAGTCGTCGTTCAGTGATTCCGCCGTCTGATTAATAAATTTCGGTGTGCAACGCGTTGTCCTGTTTTGTGGACCTCTTTGTAGCGCGCCCGCACAGGCGACATGAATTATTGACAATATGGGCGACGAATCGCATTGACCAGGCGCAAATCCTTCTGTCAGTTCCATGTGGCCTGTCGATTTCAATCAGAAATAAGAGAGGAAGTAGAGAAGCCGCAGGAAGTAAAAACCAATTAAATATAGCGAAATGAGTTGGTTGATGTGTAAGTGATGGAATGTTGATGGAAAGTTCAGTTTAATCAATAAGGCAACTAACTGGCCATAAAACGAACGCTCAAAGGAGGTCTTACTTCACCCAAGATAGAACTATCGACTTGTTCAGCTTGAAGGACAACTTAGAAGGAGAGGATGGGATGAATATGCCTTTGCACTCACATACGCACAGGCAAGCACACAGACGTTCTTACATGTTTTCGGGGACACTGATGAAGACGACTCTCCAAAAGACGAAGATGAACGCGAGCAATTGCACACGCGCAAACTGGGGCAAGCACAAGTGCACAGTGGAAAAGGAGCAGGTGGTTCGTCGAAGGCAGAAAGCGCACGTTCTTACCCGTTAAAATAGAGCGCCAAGTAGAGGAATTTTGCATGGAGAGAAGAAAAGAATTGGGCAACGTGATGATGGGGTGGAAGTTGGACGCGTCTACGAATTATGAGGTGTGAAGTAGGAGCAGTAGTAGGTGAGGTTTGCTCACCGCCATTGTGCTCCCTGATGCAAGGCATCAATTGGTCTTGGCATGAAACTAAACTGAACGGCAGAAACGCACCTTCGCTGGCGCCATAGTAATCAAAAGGGGTGAGTTGCCAATGCACAATAGCCGTCCCCTCAAAAAAAGCCGAGGGTAAGCAGTCAAAACGCATTAGTATCGGTGGTTCTTCTCATTCTCTTCCTCCTCCTTTGCGTGCACTACGATGCACAAAAGTGAGTGACGCCTTTTTCCTCAAAGCCACCTACAAGTAGTACTGTCCGAAGTTCACACCAGACGGTACTAGGCGACACCACACGACACGTGCTGCAGTCAATTCGCACGTGTCAGGTTCAAATTGGTCCTCCACACGACAAACTGTCAGACATGCTGTTCTACCTGTTGCACGCCTACATTCATTCATCTTGCTTCGCCGTGCTGCCCTTCTTGCCATTCAGTTATGCGTTGGTGCCTCTTTCCTGCCTCGTTTTATTCTTGCCCTTAGCCTTATTTGTATCCCTTGCTTCCATCGCAAACCTGTCCATCTGCTCATCACTCCAAGCCTTTCAATCCTTCATTTCAGAGACGTCAAAAGGGCAAAAACAAATAGATATCTCAGAAACTAGGGGTAAATTTTGGTTCCAACACCCCATCCTCTACCTGTGCTACCTTCTGTTCCCTGAATTCACTTGCATGCGTCATTTCAATACTTTCCCATTCGATTTCCAGCATAATCACATGGAAAGGGAGCTATGACTGGCTACTTCACGTGTCATTGGGACGGATTCTTCTAATTTTACCTAGACTCGAGCCCAGATGAGTAAGCGATTAAAATCAGTTCAGGAACAGATGGTAGAAATATAGAAAGCAGTAAAGAAGGCCACACCAGAGCAATGTGGGGAGTCATCCTACAGCGTCCATTTCCAACCCCCTTCTGTCCATGTCCACCTTTACTCCTTCCACATCAGCGACTTCTCGTCCCTCCGCCTTCATCCAAATCATTCCCTATCTCTTTTAGCTAAAATATCATGTTACTTAACACCTGCCGGAAAAACGCATAGAAATACTTTTAGTTAGCTCAATAGCAATATTTAGGGGCAAGTCGTTGAGTTCTCACCTATCGAGTATGCCTCGTTCCCACATGCGTCATATGTGTTAAAAGTTAAGTCCGCCCCAACACTTCAGTTTGGCCTGCTTAATCAACTCGATACAACTGCATACCACGTAAGTTGAGGTCTTTTCAATCTTTCTCGCAGACACTAGAGATCAAAGTACACATGGAAAGGCAAAGACCCTCTTGTCTATGCCTCCTTCTCATGTCTTACTCCAACGCATCTTCGCCTACTACACTCTATTCACTCACACGTATTGCGTCTTGCAAAAGACAAATTTTCTGCACATGGTATGTCTGTTTTGCCAGTTTTATGTGCTGTGTCCACTTTAGTCTAAAAAAAGAGAGGATTTAGAGCTACAGGAATGAAAAAGCAATCAAATGAAGTAAAGTCAATTGGTGAATGGCTGATAAAACGTCAGCAATGTGTGGAGTTGAGATAGAATGGCCAAGGAACTAGCCATCCAACGGATGGCCAAAAGAGATTTTATTGTGCCCAGGACGAAAATGTCGACTTGATTCATCTGTTTTTTGTGAGATATCAATTCAAGCGACTACCCAACCGACGAAAATAAAGGTAAAAATGCAATGTACACAAACTGAGGCAAACAGACAGAGGCGTAGATACATGGTGAAAATGAGCAGGCGGTCTAGAGCGAAAATTCAGACAGAGAAATTCTTTACAAAAAGAATAAAAGGTGTAGACAGTAGGATGAGCAGGTAGGAATTCGACCAGCTAACAAATTACGATGAAGTAGGAGCAACACGCCCACCCTCGCTCCTCAAAGGCTAAGTAAAGGAGGAGTAGAAGTAGGAGATGGAATTGAGGCGAAGTAGTATAGTACAAACTAAAGCAAGAGAAAGATAGAAATAGAGATTTGATAGTAATCATAGTTAAACTTTGTTAAGACACGACTTTGTCTCTGACAGAGCGTGATTGATTCAGGTCCAGTCTAACTCGTTCTAGTCTGATCTAGGCGATAAATCTGCGCATCATTAACTCGTTGCAATCGAGATTGAGACTAGTGGAGAGATGAATGGGGACCTACAAAGAGGGCACCGGCAGACGGTGCGGTAGGAGGGGAAATTGAGAGAAGCATAAAGGAGGCAGAGGAGAGAAATTTTCCAGTGGCACTAAAGTGGAAAAATAAGGTAAGAAGCTAAATTTTTGGAATTATTCACTCCCATTTCCCGTATGTATTTTATGCGAGGAGCACAAATGGTATGGCATTAGGTAGGACGCAATACGTATGAGTGTGTAGAGCACAGTATGCGAAAAAGGAGACACTCACCGAGGATGCGTTGTAGTGACAATGAGAAAAAAAAGGCGGAGACAAGAGCATCAGGTCTACTTCTAGTCTGCGCGCCTTGAGCTCTCACGTCTGCGCGATTTATAGTGGACACCTCAGCTCTCAATGAAATGAGTTGTGTCGAGTTGATTAGGCGGGTTATTTTAAATAGCAAAGTATAAGGCGCTTTACTCGAGCTTGTCATAATTTAGCATGGGTTGATTTTTGCATGCTTCACTTAAATACTTGGCTAGGAAAGTGGGCCAATAGAGAAATTTAAGAACATGCAGAAGAAAGAAGAAAGGAAATAAGAAATTCAGTGCCCTGTCACCATGCAGAGATATCCCATTTTGAACTTTCCCATCCTTTACTCTACTTACCCTCCGTAAACCTCTCGCTTTCGCCTCGTACCCAATCATTCCTTCGTTGCTTCGCCCAGGTTGGTGATGCTTGCTCGCCACCAATTTACTCCCTGGTGCAAGGCAACAATGGATCTTCGTATGGAATTAGAGTGATCGGCAGAAACACACCTTCGCTCGAGCCATGGTAATCGCAAGGGGTGAGTTGCCAATGCATAACGATCATCCTCTCAAGGAAAGCCGAGGACATGCAGTCACAACGAGGCAGCGCATTTAAGTCAAAGCACATTAGTATCGGTGGTTCTTCTCATTCTCTTCCTCCTCCTTTGCATGCACCATGATGCACGTAAGTCGGTCAAGCCACGAAAGCACAGGAGTGAGTGGCGCCAGCTCCCTCAAAACCACCTCTTAGTAGTTCTGTCAAGGGTCCACACCTAGACGGCACTGAGTGACACCACACGGCACGTGTTGCAATCGATTTGCACGTGTCAGGTTTAACTTGTGTCACCACACGACAAACCGTCAGACATGCTGTTCTACGTGTTGCATGCCTACATTTTTTCATCCTGCTTTACCGCCTTGCCGTTCATGTCATTCAATATTCGTCAGTGCTTCTCTCCTGCCTCGTTTCATTCTTGCCCCCAGCTGTATTTGTATCCTATACTTCCGTCGCAACCCTCTCCATCTCCTCGTCACTCCAAGCCTTTCAATCCTTAATTTTAGAGACGTTGAAAGGGAGAAAGCAGATAGCTATCATAGAAATAGGATGAATTTTGGTGCTAACACCCCTTCCTCTACCTGTGCTACCTTCTACTCCCGGAATCCACCTGCATGCGTCATTTCAACATTTTCACATTCGATATCCAGCATAATCACATGGAAAGGGAGCTATGACTGGCTACTTCACGTGTCATTGGGACGGATTCTTCAAATGTTGCCTAGACACGCGTCCAGATGAGTAAGCGACTGAATCAGTTCAGGAATAGATGGTAGAAATAAAGAAAGCAGTAAAGAAGGCTACACCAGAGCAATGTGGAAAGTCATCCCGCAGCGACCATTTCCAACCCTCTTCTGTCCATCTCCACTCTCGCTCCTTCCATTCCAGCGACTTCTCATCTCTTCGCATTTACCTCAATCATTCCTTGTCTCATTCAGCTAAAAAATTCATGTTAACTAACTTCTGCCGAAAAACGCCTACACCACAATTGCCTTTCTTAATGCAAAACAACAATTATTCCAAGCACAGAAGTAGGAGTACGCATCAGAAATGCCCCTTTGTTAGCTCAATAGCAATAGCTAGGGGCGGGTCGTTAAACTCTCATCTATCGAGCATACCCCATCCTTACAGGCGTCTTATGCATTAAATTCAAGTCCGCCTTAGCATTTTAATTTGGCCTGCTTAATAAACTCGATACAACTGCATGCCATGTGAGTTGAGGTCAAAGGACACTTGAAATGGCAAAGACTCTCTTGTCTGCACCTTCTTTCCCATGTCCTACTCCAACGCATCTTCGGAGACTGTTTCCTTTGTCGCCTACTGCACTCAATACACTCACACGTATTGCGTCTTTCAGGAGACTAATTTTCTACACATGGTATATGATTTTTGCCAGGTTCATGTGCCGTGTACACTTCAGTCTGAAATAAGCGGAGGTAAAGAGTTACAGGAAGGAAAAAGCAATTAGATGTAGTAAAGTCAATTGGTGGAAAGCTGGTAGAATGCTAGCGAAGTGTAGAGTTGAGATAGAATGGCCAAAGAACTAGCCATCGAACAGACGACAAAAAGATATTTTATCGCGCCCAGGCCGAAAGTGTCGATTTGATCCAGCTGTTTTTGTGAGATATCAACTCAAGCGACTACCCAAATGACGGAATTAAAGGTAATGCTGCATACACGAACTTAGGCAAACGGACAAAGGCGTAGATACATGGGGATAATAAGGAAGGCGGTCTAGAGTGGAAAACCAAGCAAAGAAATTCTTTACAATAAGAATATAAGGGGTGGACAGTGAGGTGAGCAGGTAGGAATTCGTGCAGCTTGCACATTACAAGGTGAGAAGTTGGAGCAACGAGCTCACCTTCGCTCCTCAAAGGCTAAGTGAAGGAGCAGAAGTAAGAGATGGAATTGAGGCGAAGTAGTGTGGTGCAAACTAAAGCGACAGAAAGAAAGATAGAAATGGAGATTTGATGGTAATCTCGGGCGGAGCGTGATTGATTCAGGTCCAGTCTAACTCGTGCAAGTCTGATCTAAACGAAAATTTGCACATTATTTACTCATATCGCAATCAAGATTGGGACTAGTGGAGAGATGAAACGGAACCTGCAAAGAGGGCACCGGCAGATGGTGAGGTCGGAAGGGAAGGTGAGAGAAGCTCAAAGGAGGCAGAGGAGCGAGATATTCTAGTAACACGAATGTGGAAAAATAAGGCAAGAAGCTGAATTGTAGGAATTGTTCGCTCCTCTTTTTCGTATGTACTTTATGCGAGGAGCACAGACGCTATGACATTAGGTAAGACGCAGTACCTGTAAGTGCATAGAGCACAGCATGCGAAAAAGGAGACACTCACCGAAGATGCGTTGGGGTGGCACATGAGAGAGGAGGCATAGACAAGAGCATCAGGTCTACCTCTAGTCTGCGTGCCTTGATCTCTGGTGTCTGCGCGATTCATAGTGAACATCTCAACTCTCAATGAAATGAATTGTGTCGAGTTGATTAGGCGGGTCATTTTAAATAGCAACGTATAAGG
>JADWOT020001755.1:0-36544 GCA_036345935.2 Taenia hydatigena | reverse complement strand
TAGGCAGTGGTGTTTGTTCTCATGACCGAACTTCATTGCTTATCTCTCTCTTCCGCAACTTCATTTGCTGGAACCCCGTTTGGTTGACACCAATCCATGGGTGTTTTGGGTAGGAGCAAGGTTAATCGAAGCAGTATTGAGCTGCGTATTGGCAGTGAGATTCGTGAGGTGTTGGCTGTAAGGTACTGATCAAGCCATTTCTGTCCATGCAAAAGGGAATTTTGGAAAGTGAACCATCCTATAGGCTTTGAAAGTGGCATGAAAAGTTGAACTAAATCTGATGGACATTAATCCGGACCGCTTTCGTGGGTTGAGCGTCGTCATCGCTTCTGTATGTGGCACATCGCCCTGCGTGGACTCTAACCTCCAAAGCGGTAGAAGCAAGGCAATAAACTGCTCTGCTGCGAAAGGAAAAAGTAGGAAGGTACAAATAGTGGTGCTGAGTTGAGTGGATTCCCATGCCTTAGTGGGATAACACAGCATCCACCTTCCTTCTTGCCTGCATAATCTCATTAGCCTTCTGTAAACCTGTCAACCATTAGACCTTTGATTGGCTACAATCTGCTTACCGAACTCGAGATCTGCCTGTGATGTTAAACTGTGCCCTACATCCGGCCCTAAACCCTTCCATGTTTAATCTGAACTGTAGGGCAGATGAAATGAGTTACAACTAAATTATTTGACCATAATAGCATCAAAAATAACTAGTCCTTCATATTGACTGGATGGTAACATTAGCCGTAGGGCCTATCATCCAACCACGAGCCATTTCCAATGTGCTCTACTGCCTGGTAACGAGTTACTGCTAGATTACTTCCGCATGGAATATGAACACTTGACTTGATGTGCCTCCAAAATAATTCATTTTAGCGACTTCTAATCCCATCCATAGCTGTTCACGAGAACATGTTTAAACGAAAAATTTATCCATCCATTTTTGGAAATCTAAGTTATGCACAATTGTTGCCATCACAACACTAGCATCATAGCCACTCCGTGAAAGGCAGCCAAGGTCAGTCCGCAGACACTTCATAGAGAAGACGAATAACTCGCATTGTCAGCTCCACATATTTCCTCATATTCTCATCCCCACCATCCTGCTATGGGTCCGTTTTAGCAGCAAGCTGATTTTCGAGCATCTCCGCTTGTGCCCTAAATTGCTGCTTTTGCTCGGACAGCATATCGCCGCCTTCTCCTGAAGGGGCTTGCTTTAATGCTACCACTGTCAGTTGGGGCTCCCGTTGTGATTGGGAGCTTCCAGTAGTTCCAAGACCATCACTGGGACCGCTATCCCACGAATCCGTTGATGGAGCACTTCCATCTATTTTACGAACCATTGGCTGTGCTGCACATGCTTCATTGCCAGACGTTTTTCTGCCGGCCAACTTTGTTTTGTAGCGGCGGTTCCGGAACCATGTCTTCACCTAACAGAAAATTCAAACGTATGACAAGTTTAGAAGACTGGATCGTAGACAATTAACCACTACACCTTAATAGTTGCCAATCAAACAAGTTCATTCAACAACTTAATGCTTGATTAACCTGAGTCCCCGTCAACTTGATTCTCCGGGCCAGTTCTTCGCATTCACCCGCATTGAGGTAGTTTTTCTGATTGTAGCATTTGGCCATTTCACTAATTTGGTGCGAGGTAAAGAGAACCTTGCGTCTGCCTTGTCTCTGCGCCCCTGGTACTGTCTGGTTTACCTGAGGCTCTTCCGCGGTTAGCAGTGTCAAGAATTTTGAATCAGGAGTAGACATGCTGGAAGCTAGCTGCTTAAGTAGAAGGTGATTTGGCATTGAGAAAATGCTTGCTGGAAGCTGTTGAAACGCACTTGGCGTTGGAAATGGCTGCCGTGCCTGTGACTGTAGCAGCTGTTGCCATAACCTTGACGACGTGTCGAAAAGGAGGGAGTTCATTGCTGGGAAGGTTGGCAACGCAGTGTCAGTTTGGGGTTGTCCTGAGCTTCCATCTTGCTGTGTAGGCAAAGACAAGTCGATGCAAGATATGTGTTGTAGTACAGGCTTTGGGGTGCTAGGTGATTGGGAACTGCTTAGAGGAAATACAGGCGCTGACCCTAATGTACCCGATTCATTGGAAGTAGCCTCATCAATTTTTTGCCGTTTCGATGGCAAAGGACTCAGTTGGTTTTTTTCGCCTTCATCGTTGTTCCGTGGCGAGTGCATGAAGAGGGGATTGGGTCTTGAAAATACAGGGGATTTAGTCATAGCAGACACCGTCTCCTCCACCCTTTGTGAAGTAGAAGGTGTTGCTTGTTGCGATTGCTGCTGCATGGTAGATAACATAGACGACAAGGCGGACTGTTGAGGATCTGGGTTTGTCCCTCTTTCGAGTACAACAGAGCATTCCGCATTCAAAGCACCTGTAAAAGCAAAACGATTGGAGTAGGGAAACGTGCATCTGCATGTGTCTAGTTATTGTCTCCGAATCTATATAAGTCAAGGGCTTATTCATGTCGAGTGTGCTATTTTGAGTATGCGATTGGGTCTTGCTTGATTCCATCCCTGCTGACTCGACTGGATGCAAATACGTAATCAGTGGATGGCAAGTGAGTCTAGCTTCAACTCATGGCAACAGCTGGACGGAAATGGTGATAAAAGTACAAAAGCTAGAGACGCAAAGGTATGCAAACAGAGGGGAACATAAAGAGTGATGAAATAATTTGATAGACAATACCAGACAATGCCAGACTTTGGCGTTACTCTGGACTGAGTAGGTCCAAAAGGCCTTTCACTGCATCGTTGGACATGATGAATAGACAGTCAAAAAGTTCTGCACTGTTTCCTCGACTGAATTACTTACCATATTTATAGTCTGTGAGAGCCAATAAAATCTCAAATTACGAGTCACACCAATAGGATTCGTGAGTCTTTGACCGCGTTGACTGTTTAGAAACGGGGTGGATTACGTTGTTTTTTTTGCATTTTGTCTGAAAGGCTACGTATTTTGGCGACTAATTTGCCTTTATTTTGGATCTTTTTAAATTCGCCTCATCGACTGACTGCAATTTGCATTTTTTCCTGTCATCCTAATGAATACCCCTTGAAGCCGAAACAAAATGGAGGATTATGAGTGGGTCATTAGCACCTGTACACATTAACAAATAGGCTGTAAAGATGTAAATCAATCAAGCTGTCATCCGAATGGGCAAGATGCATTTTTGTTAAAATATGAACTCATGATACTAGATCTAAGTAGGTTCTTCCCAAAATCTCTGTTGTTAAAGCGTTGAAGTTTTTAATGCTAAAGCTAGCTAAAAATGTTCTTAAAACCCGTCCTTAGTAAGGCAATTGCTTTTCTGGAACCCAATTTCGACAATACGTGTAGGTGTAATTCGTTGACAATTTGGGTCGATAACTTTGTATTTGTATACATTCCTTGTACAAAGTAAGAAATGAAAAAAGGGTGATTACAAGTTTTTCTTGATAAAGAAATAACAAATATTTTGTAGACTATACTGGGACAGGAATTTGCATGACGAAAGTGGACGGTTGGAAAGTACTGGAGGAGAATTAGCTTTTTCAGGAGTTAGTAAAAACACTCAGGTCAGTACTTAAGCCACAAATTTCAAAGTAAAGGTTTAAATTGTGCCCAAATTTATAAACTTTTAATCAACTTAAGGTGTATTTAATCGATTTGTTGGGTTTTTGAACAATAACTTTGGTTCGTTCTTACCCGGCCCAATTTTGGTACCTGGAGGCAAAATAAAAAGCAAAATTAGAAATAAAGCAGTGATTTTCTCACTCACAACCATTTATTACGAGCATCAATTTCTGCTATTGGTGATAGTGCCGTTTTAATGGCAAATTTTGAACAGAAATATTAGAGACAATCTGAAGAGGACTAATAAACCAGTCGACTTGTAATTAGCCTTAATTTGGAGATGTACATAATCATCTCGACATAAGCAGGGGCAAACGCACAACTTTGAATGGCTTCTTTACTGATTAAAAACCTTTTCAACTAAGAGCAGGTTTAAATGTATCGTTGGATCAATTTAGCGTAGCCCCCGGATCGAACTCAAGGCCATGATGGTGTTTGATCGTAAGTGTCTGGGGTAAGGGGACTTATTTTGTTCAATGGGGTAATTCGAGGCTCGTTTCTCTAAAGCCTGAGAATGCTACTAGTTTATTTGGGAACCTCTTGAAGGTAATCCCTTTTACTAATGGCGTCTTTAGGCAGAAAGTAACGCCATCTTGAGGATTGGGTTGAATTGGTTGTCATCCTGGTGGCTGGGTGCATCCAGGGCTGAATTTATTTCTATTTGGTCGCATTTTATGGTCATTAATGTATTTTCAGGGTTTTGTTCCCCTCAATCTTTCATTTATATGCTTCCCTGAATCATTCAATAGGTATTCCTGTTGCTTTTCATTGCAAATGCGTCTAAATTCTGTTGCTCAGTCCCACCTAGAGCCGCTTAGTTGCAATAATGCTCAAAACAATCTCCGAAAATACCTTTCGGAAGGTCGAATTCGTCATCAACTCGCGAATCGAATAGGTGTCAATTTACATTGGGTTTTATAGCTTTTTTCATAAAACTTGTCGCCTTTTGGCTGAACGTGTTTTTTCGGCTCTATTTTGACCTGCGAAGGCGCTATAGAACTGCGGCCCCCAACTATGGCACCGCGGCCCCTCTCTTTCTGGATGTGGTATCTACCATGGATGAAGTGATGGAGTGCCACAACATGATCCATCCAACGAGTGGCCCTGCTCTAATCATAACTTGCCGACTTCTGGTTCCAGTTCGAGAGGGCGGAAGCCAACACTTAGATCAGCCTTTCTAAATGGTAACCCTGACACCCTACCAGGCTTTAGCCAGATTCCAATGAAAAGAGAAACAATCCACCAAGATTAAGTAATGAGTGTATTTTCCCAAATGAGAGGTGTTACATAGACAAACAATAAAAATAAGGGAAAGAAGGGCTAGGAGCCAACTTGAAAAAAAGTGCAAGGCGTTGAAGTATTGCTCTCTGCACCAGTTTTACACGTAGGGAGGCAAATGTGAATGAAAGAAAGAGTTGTTGCGAAAGGCGACATCTGAAGTTCTGGGTGTGAAGGCATCTCTCGCTGCTACTTCAATTGCTACTCCTCTTCGTACTGCTTGCGGAAACAGTTTCTGATGAGAAAGAAGTCCAGACAGCGTTTTTGATATAGCTCCCACAGGTAAAACTCCTAAAGAATGCAAAAACCCCCAGAGATCATCAATCGCGTCAAAATAACTAGTCCCAACGACGTTATGTCGTGCTTAAGCGTTGGAAATGAGTCTGACTCATGAGTCATGAAGTCATGTCAGCACAGCATTATCCACGACTTAAGCCTGGAAAGTCTATAACTCTGAGCCGTCATCTATCACGAAATTCAAGGCCTGAGCGATGACGGCGATTTTCACAGCCATTTATCAAACTATCCGTTCTGAGGTTTCTACACACCTCAACGTTCTAATTCAGGTCTGTCTGCCGCTTGGCCGGCCTGTGATATGCAGAATCGGACACCGAGTTCATGGCGCAGGGGTCAGAGGTCATGCTAATCACAGCAGCAAATCCATCACCTCTAGCGCAAAACAAGAGTTCACAAAAATAACAGCATCGTTTGTGTAAATTCACCTGACCGGTGAATTTGATGCCGGGTTTGTTGATTATATGCATGAGGAAGTAGCTACAAAAGGCAGATGTGTCTGCATTAATGAGGGGACATAGACCACCACGCGTACCCATCCATGCGTCACATGACCTCAAGTGGTGAGAAGATTAACTGTGCGATCAAAAATGAAACACATCGTATAAAAACCCATCTAATTGGCATATAATCAAACACACATCGAATGATAAGAATACGAGACCAACAGTACTTCAAAGAACACAACAATCGCTGTCAAGCGCTGCCCCGGTCCCCTTCCCCTCCTTCCATAATTTTGATGACAATCAAACTGAGAGGAGGACTGAGGGTCTCTCGATTCAAAAGTGGACTAACTGATTATTTGTCACGATAACACGGAGCTTAGTCGGATTAGACTGAAGAGATGGCTCGAGCCTTGCGTGTTGGGCACCGCTCGTTCGGTCGAATCAGCTAAGCCTTGATTTTTGCTCATGGAGTCAAATAAACCTACGCGTAACTAGCAAAATTGTGTTTACGTTCCACGTTTCGATCAAAGCTGTGTGTAGTGGCATCAAAGTACCCCTTCCCGCTGCCACAGATAAAGCACTTGGACTCCATGTTCTCCCGAAAAGAGAGAAAAACAAATTTGTGCAACTCGTTTCAAAATCTGTTTTTAATCAGGGACTTTGAGCATCGTCTAGCACTATTGCCATTTCCACAAACTAATTTGCGTAAGTTCGGTCATCTACCTCACTGAATTCCGGTGATGACTGCCAGTCCTTCCATGCATCCACAAAGGGTCCATCTAAACTTATTCACGTCTTATTAATAGAAGTAAAAATCCCGACTTCGTCTGATGGATCCTAATGCAAGCTCTGACAGAAGGAGAAACCCGAAGGTCGGCGGGTGGGCATGGGCAAGTACATTCCGGCAGCTGGCAGACCCATCCCTAGGGAGGGGGCGGCGACTCGGACACCACATCTCTTTTGGTGTGTCTGTCTGAAATTAATCGGCAAAACTAATGCACGAAGGAGGTATAGATGAATGGTAACCCTTCAACTGAAAGGCATCAGGAGAGCTGTTAGACATGCCCAAAGTACCAGAGGCCATACCGAACAGCGTTTTACCATTGCAAGACATCGTGCCTTGTTCTGGCAAAAGCTACACCGTTCTTGTATTATTAAGGCAGGAGAAAACGCCTTTCGACATAATTTCCAATGGCGCAGCTGTAATGGCCTCGTGAAAATGGAGACTTCAGTGGACAATTTTCCACTAAATTAAACAGTGCGATTGAAGCCAAACCTCTGCTTCCTCATAAGATGAGCAATTGTTTGATGAATAGGGAAGACAACAAGGCATCCATTTGGTTCCACCACAATTATCAAAGTGAATTTCATGTGGTAAAAATTTGTGGAGGAAAGCCACATCAATCCTGGATAGACGACAAAGCGCCAAAGAGACAGGGTGGTTAGAATCTACTCATTAATGAAAATGGTCAAAACTTCAAAGGCCTATCCGTTGTTCCCCCAATAATCTAATCAAGAGAAGAGTGCGGAGGCACAAACCTTGAATAATCGCGAGGAGGATGATAATGACAGCGAAGAAGAATGACATGTCAAAGAGGATCGGCAGCGCTTCATGTACATCACCATCGGGCGGTTTAATCTCATTGCCAATTCCACCACCCGCTCGTAGACTCGTGTGGAGGTGGAAGGCGAAACACTGGAGAGCAGGAAAAGGGAGAAAGCAAATGGCGTTTGTTGCGCAGAAAAAAAAAAAACAAGAAACGAGAGGAGCATGGCGATGAAATCATTCACAGTCAATATGTTGTTGCACTTGTATTCCTTCTCCCCGTCCTCCTCTTTAGTGTAGAATTTGCGGAAGAAATTGAATGCAATGACAGTGTAAAGGTGGATCACAACTGAAGTCATAATGACTGTCAGTCCGAGCTGAAATAGACAGGCGTTTGTTACGTTAACAGCCGTATAAGTCAAGAATTCTTCGGAAGGTCCAGAAGGGTAAAAGTGGTAGTGGGCAGCTGCTCAATCGCTTTCAGAGACTCTCAGGTTATCCGCAAACTAAATTTTGAGGAAGTTTGCTATCTCGACACGAACCTCTCAGGTCTATGGACCGAGGTCTACCTCTCTCAGCCAACGGAAGCATCAAATTCAAGGCTGTGACTAACGCTGCTATGCTACAAATGCTGAAGTCTCAAACTCAGACATTTTGCGATAAATTAGGTTCTTTAATCACGTGGCCTGCACTTTCATCAGCTTCGCGCCTCGCGAACGACCAAACTCATGTCGGTCAAAGTCACGCCCCGTGGCAGGATTTGCATTACCATGTAATGACCCAGTCACATCGGTTTGGTAAGCCGATTTTGGGCAGAAAACTCACGTTAGGCCTGGGTCACCATCTACTACACCCACACCCCCGTAAAAAAGGTGCAACAGGCTCGGACAGGGTATCACGTGTTCAAAAAAACACAAATGCGGTCGCAACCACACATTTTAAATGGCCAAAAGCCAAAAGATCGCGGCTTCTGTTTGCATGCGACAAATAAAGCGAAGCATGGCTGGGTTAAAATCGCGTGGACAGGCACACTGGGAGGCTAAAAAACGCTTTAAACAATAATAAATCTTTTCGAAAGTAATTTAAAGGTTCAGAAAATAGCTCCTTCCCTTAAATGACTTTACCTATGACAGCAACTACCTAAATGAAATAAGGCCAGCCAGTGTTGATTGAAAAGGATGTGGAGAATGCACATCCGCGTTGGCTGAGAGAAAATACTCTCTTTTCAGTATTGGTTACATATCGAAAATATTAAGCCCTACGGTCAGTCCAAATACCTGAAAAATAGTTGGAATTCCACCAAATTAGCCCCCCACACGATGGAGGTCAGTGGAACAGGGTGTTAGATTTGACCTACACCAGACCACTACGTGATGCGCCAAGCTACCAGAACACAGTAAATTTTGACCTACCTGTTTTCCATTGTGTGTAACGATTGTACAACGATGGCCAATGCTTTGGAGGAAATAGCCACATCCAACAGATGGCATGAAAAGAAGAATTAGCGTGCATTCCCCGGCAGAGGGACAGTAAAGTAGACCACAAGGTATATAAAGGACTAAATAGAAAATAAAAATGCGTGAGGATTATCTCCTTAGCGCAGACCAATTTTGAAGTCACTCGAAACCGGCATTATCCGTGAAGATGACACCCCACTTCCAATGCAGGCATTGTGAATCCATCTCCTGAAGCCACGCTGGATAGAACTGACTGTTCGAGACCTCCTCAGAAGGTCCACCCGAAGTGATTCCACTGCTACCTCCGTTGTTGGTTGTACTGCTCCCAAAATTTCTTGAGAAATTCTTAACGGAATCATCCCAGCATATGTGAGGAAAGCTGGGAGCTCTTAGCCCCTCGTCAGAAGGCTGTTCAGTTATCCAGATGCCCTCGAATTTGAACATTCGAGATATTCCCTTCTTCCTTTTGAATATAACAAAGGGGAATCTGGCAGCATAGAGAGAGATCCATTAAGGCTTGGGAAAAGAGTTAGGTGAAACTACAGTCCCGTCGAATAGTCAATGATAGCATGAAACTCCACAAAAAGCGAAAATTGCGTACCTGCACCGATTCGTAACCTGCTACTGAAGATGCTAATAAGTAGGCTGATAAATAATATTGTCAAGAGATTAAAAGAGCTATCCGCCCTGACTTGGACGCAGACGCAAGTACATGTGATGGTGCTAAATTGTAAGGTTAGCAAAAGTTATCTCCATAAAGCATGAAATTTGACTGAGTGAGAGTGAGTGTGCATACTCATATTTTTGTGCTTCCTTGCTGATTGGAGCGGTATCCTTCTGTCCAGCGGTATTTGGACGACTGATGGTCGGAGCAGATGACTTCGTCGATGCGGTTTCCGTGAAGGCCTCCGCTTCTGAGGGGTCCACACTTTCTAGCAGCAGTTGTTCATCCTCCGACAAAAGCCAGTATTCCTTTTTCTTAATAAAGTCGCGAAAAACTACGCAGATTGTCGAAGGAAAGATGTTTTAGGACCCCCGAAGCGACTAGCAACTTCGACGTCGGACTAGAGTTTGCAGGTGGTCATTTTTGAAACTCAGAAAACTAATGAAAGTGGAACGAGGTAGACGGGATATTTCTTTGGTGGCGTTTTTAAAAAAATCTTCAAAGTAATTGAATGGCTTGAAGATGACAATTGATAAAGCGGCAGAAGAAGATTGAAGAATTCACGAATTCCCATGGGGTAAGGGGACAGAGAACTATTGAGCCCTAAATAAAAGTTAACATTTGGTGAATGGATTCGAGAAACGCACAGAGAATGAATACGTTCAGAGTAAAATAGTAAATTTACAGAGATTGACTGTAAGGAGCAACTAGAGAGGAATGATGGAACCGGTAGCGAAACCTTGAGATCTCCCAACGCGATAAACAACAACAGAAAAATGTTAGATGAACAAGTGTTGTAAACTATTAAATCAAAAAGCGGTTAAATTTGCTTTCAAAAATGCCACTAATCCCATAAAAATTGAGTTAAAAATAGAGGTCTGGGCGTTAAAGGAGAAGGCTTAGTGATCTCGGCTAAGCTAGAAAACGTTCTAATTTTCTGCAACATAAATTTAAAAAAATACCTAGACTAGAGAAATCAATTAATCTCGGATTTTTAAATGATTTTCTCTGTTGCTAAGGCTCCGGAAAAATAACATTCGTTCCATACGTAGATTAAGGATTGATTCGTGGAAATAAAAGCCTCCGTGGAAAAAAATTGCCCATTTTTATGTTTAATGTTTCGAATATAAAGATGTTAAATTAATGCAAGAATTATTTTTTAGACGGGCTTAATAGAGCCCTTAAAAATATTTACTGAACAGAAATCAACTAGATAAGCAAATATGCGCATTAAATTGCACTTTACAGAATCTAATCTGTTAAGGAAAATTAAAAATAATCAGAGCAAATTATCAGTGATACGGAAATGTTTGGGAATGTTTTTCCCTTTTACCAAGACCTCGGAATCACAGATCCTTTTCCAACGTAAGTTAATGATAATGACTCTGGAAAACCAACGCCTTGGTGAAAAAAATTCACAATTATGCATTTAGTGCATAACATCCAAAAATATTTTAACTAACGCCAGAACGTTTTTTTCTGATTTAGCTCCACAGGGTCTTGAACAACTATTTACTAAACAATAATTTGATCCACTGAATGCAAATTAATTAAATAATCAAGAATAAAATACGTAAGTTGCAAGTAGCACCATACGGTCCACAAACAACTCAAAGTCTTTTTCAAAAATTAATATGGCTGACTCTTCACTCCTTTTTCATCATTTAATCCCTGCCAGTTAATAATATTTAACTTGTGGGATTGGTAACAAAAAATACTAAATGATTTCAGCGTTTGCAATGACTTTATTAAGTCTAAAACACAGAAAACTATTTTAGAACCTTGGTCCCTTAATAGTTTGGGCGGATTTCCCATAATTCGGCAAGAAATTGGTAGAATTTGTGCCTAAGGCAAAGCGTGATACCGATAAAATGCTTAGTCATAGGGTCATTGGGTCGCAAAAATAACGCACGAAATATGCATAAAATTTGCATTCAGCGGCAAATGCATTGACACAAAACTATTTTAGCAAAAGACGACACCACTCGTAGTCTTGACAAAGTAAAAAAAATAAGTGAAAATTTATTTTTCAATATGATTGTTAAAATTGCCTACCTGAAGAATGCTTGCAAGATCCGTGGGTTTCTGCTCCTCCTCATTGGCGGCCCCAAGGTCAGGTGGGTTTGCTTCTTCCTCATTCAACGTTACCGCCATTTTGCCTCCAGCCATCCGCGTCGCATTGAACATCATTGCTGTTTGGTTCCGCTTGACACTAAACGGTACTGCTGAATTCATCGACTGCACTAATGTTGGTGACGGTGGTGGTTGTTTTAAGTTTTTGAGGGTTTTTCAGTTGGATCTGGCATCAACGCGATCAAAAAACGACCCACAACGGTAATAACTCCCTTCATCGCACTCAAGGCCCCAATTGCGAGACCAATTATGAGGCCTAGGATAACTGCAATGACATCCACAAATGACATTTGTCAAAGACTGCACCAGCCCTTCCATAAATAGTGGGGGCTAAGGAAGGAGATGAGGGTGCCGAGGAATGCAAAAACAGAGGAAAGTCAAGTGGCCTCGTGAAGGTTGCGAACAGCTACGACCTAAAGTGAGCGATAAAAGAAAGTGAGGCCAGGTTTAGCGCTAATCGCCGCTTGTCGTGGGAACCGCAAATCCAATGTATTGATTGTAAATCAGAGAGTCATGGGAAAGTGCTGAGCACTTTGGTGGGAAAATTTGATTTCTTCGATTTCTTGTCTTATGAGCACTCAATGCCTAGGTGTCTTGAAATTCATCTTACTGCCTAGATTTCTTGCTTCATCAGGATATCAGCTGTCAATCACGGAATCAGGGAAACTCTAAAGTAGTCACAGTTGTCATAACGCTAAAAAAAAAAACAGAAAAACCTACCCGACTGATCAGTAAGTTCTCGTTGTCCCCACTAATGCCCTGAGTATGCTGCATTTCGAAGATGGTGTCCTCGAAAAAATTGACGAAACACTCAAGCCCTCTCCTTATCACCACTCTAGCCCACCACCGAGTGAAGGAAGGTGCGATTCGACTCCTTGGTTTGAGGCTTTTCCCACTGGTCGATATTCTCCTGTCCAACCTCAAAGCAGACGCGTTCTATGCGACCCTCCTTGTTGGTGATTTCATTGCGGCCCAAGAGAGGATCAAACATCTCCATCATACTTTTGCTTTCTGTAGAAGTCGTTCAAGGCTGGAGAAGAATGAGAAAAGGAGTGCGAGAGACTCAGAAGCCAAGAGAGGACCAATGCCGCATTACTACCTGCGGTGATAGTTACCGTATATCACCTG
This sequence comes from Taenia hydatigena, assembly GCA_036345935.2. NCBI lineage: Eukaryota > Metazoa > Platyhelminthes > Cestoda > Cyclophyllidea > Taeniidae > Taenia > Taenia hydatigena. The sequence continues at coordinate 23,976 of JADWOT020001755.1, read as the reverse complement.
GGCATGTGTTCAGAAAGGTTTGTCAGTAGCAGCGTTACATTAAAACCAATATCGCGAGCCAGATTGTAGAATCGTTCCGTGAGCTCTTAAAGGTAAGCTTTTCCATTCAAATTAGCATCCACACAACCCATTATGTAGGTGACTTCCTCTCTACAGACAGCAAAAATTAAGTGATCAAAAATCGCCACCCGGTGAAAAGATTATCAAAGTGACATCTGAAGACGTGGGACTCACTCATTCAACGACTTTTGTTGCTCCAAGGCAGTTCAAAGCTCTCGATGCGAAATCCATCCGTCTTTATTCATGTCAAAAGCCTTGAGGAGGAAGGAAAAACAATGTGGTTTCAAGGGTGACCAAATCGTCAACCTTCAAGACATGACGTTGGGTTGAACCCACCAAAAAGGTGTCAGAATTTGTAATTCCCTTCATCCTCAAAAGATGTCGAAAAGGTCAAAGTGAGCCCAGAAACAGAAAGGGAGTGAGAATCAGAAACTAGTCTGTTATTTTTGAGACGCTCATTGGCCACAACACACTACAGATGAATTCACAGCATTCGACACAATGATGGGAACCCAAACCGAGTAATCAGGCATCCACTTCCCCATACGCATCACTCACAGTAGGATTCGAAGCCCTCTCACTGCCTCAAGGCTGGTTTTTAGGGCATTCGAATACCCAGAAACGGTATCCTGGAAGAATTTGTATGCTTGAATACGCAAACTCTTCACTCTATCAGGCTAGTTTGATTGCTTCTTTTTCTTGCCTTTTAAATTAACGTATCCACAGCCTTGTCGTATGAATAAGCAATAACCGAAGATCTGGTTCCTCTACACGGCACAGCATGTGAGGACTAGAAGGGGTCAAAACAGAAGACGGAACTGAGAAAGGAAAGGCCTTCATGTAGTCTTCAGCACCACCTGTTTGCTTGGCGAAGAGCCTGGAAGTAAAGGAAAGGAGAATGGCTAGTTAAACTGGGTCGTTTTCAGTCCGATCGGATAATTACATGCCCCTGTTCTTTTCAAGATCTTTACAAAGCAGTTTCAAGTCTGAAATAACATCATGACCATCTTCTTCTTCTCAATCAACGCGCCCGAGTAGGGGTCGGCGAAGTGGGACTTGCGAGTGTGGAAGTAGCGCTCCAGCAAGGGCAGAACGACCTTCACGAGGAGTATCATATCCTCGCTGGTTTACGTAAGGTTTTGGTGCCGACTAAACATACAACTCGGCTTGTCTCCGCGAGCCATTGACATGACGCCCTTCACACAATCCAACAACTTCGACAGCAGACCGTAGGCGAATCGGCTTGAAGGATGACCTAAACAGGAGCAAGCAAATGCCAACATTCCTCGTGCGGCGAACGAAGATTGTGGTAATAATCATCTGTGGCAATAAAAATTGGTAAGTCGTAATTCCAGAAGACTCTTCTCAGGGTGACAGCCTGTCTCGCGTCGGTATCTCACAGCCTTTCGAGCACGAGTTCCCATTAGCTGACAAATTTTCTCTCCCCCTCCCCTTCCCCACCAGGCACATCCGCGCCTCGCACTCATCTTCGTCCCGTTCGCCAGCGAATTGTTTGATTGCATTTAGCGCGGTAGCTGTTGTCGTCACCGCCGCTGCCGTCCCGATTTTAGTGGCAGCCACCTGCTGATTGGTTGGCTTGCAGGAGAGACGATAGCCCAGTACTGGGAGTAGCGAATCAACTCGTGAGTTAGGCGGCGGTGGTGTTTGCGCTTATGATCTGTCAGAATGTCGTAAAGCACCAAAAGTTGATGATCACCACCACCTAGGAAGAAGGGAAGACGGAAAGACAGTGATTGTATTTACCTTCACCTCCCCAATTGGTCCTTTTCACCAAATGATGTAGACAATAGCACCTCACCAACTTCTTTTAAGTTCTTAAATTTTCCGCTTTCTCCAGATCTGATGAGCATTGTCAGCTAGCCGTTCGGCCAAGTCAGTTAGTTCTCGAGTCACATTAACCCCGTGAAGGTCTTTCGGAGGCAAAATGAATCCCTGGGGGCTTTTAGTTTGCTAAAGTTAGAAAAACTTGTAAAATTTCTCATTCTGGTCGGTAAACAAAGCTCTGGTACTCCAGGTACTTGACAAAAGAGTGACCTGGTAGGTACAATTTGATAAGGAGCTTCTTGTCCTACTAATGTGAGGCAGCATCGGTTGAATGGCCTCACCCTACTTATAAATGAATAAGTAGATTGAGAATCCATAAGTGATTACGACTACGTCTAGGAGCACTGCGGATTTGTAGTAGTGCATGACCACTCAGGATCATTTAGCTTGATCAAATCTCTACAGAAATCAGTAGTAGGTTGGGAACAAGTCTCCACACTGTTGATGAACTGTCTTTGAAGAAGGCTCAGTCCAGTTTCATCGTCCTTGTGGCATACTCCCGAAGGGTCGATAATCTATCCAGGAGCGAGCATCGCACACAGAATCTCTCTTACCGGCTAAATGTAGCACATCTGACCCTAAAGATGGATAGGAGTGTGTAAAAATGCCATCATCTGGTCCAGTCAGAGAGTGAATAAGGTCGTAACCCCCAAGGACGCGCGACAGAAGTTAAAGAGCAAAATTCGGTAGATATACAGACTGATAAAAGCTCATATTGGCAGACGGATGAGTGAACGAGATGGCCGAACAGATAGTCAGTTGGCCAGTTACTCGCAGAGGTAGGTGGACAACCAGTTAATCCTTTGCAGAAACGAGTGGAAGGAAGGGTATAGAGGGGGGAGGGGTGTAGATCTAAGCTGAATAGATAGATCGGTGGATTATGCTGAGAGATTGGTTAATGAAGAGATGACTAGGTACAATGACTTGGGTTTAATGAATTCGAGGTAGATCTGGGATGAAGAGGTGGAGACATGGATGACAAATGAGAAAGGCAGTCAAAGGGACGTAAAGAGGCAGCAAAGAACCTACCCGTTTGGATGACGAGTGATAAGACCGTGTATTGGGATGAGTGCGCCGCGTCTCGTCCAGTGTCAATCCGTAGACTCGGCCCTGATCAACTCCTGCGCCCCAGTAGCTTGACAGTGCTTTGCGAATTGGTCAACCAGAATGCTTCGCGTCGTTGGCAGTTTAATCTAAAAATGCATCCAACCAATCACGTCACAAGAAGCGTCTTCATGCTATTGGTCGAATGGTATGAAGCCATCTGAGGTGCAGAGGAAGTGAAGTGTGTTTATGGGATAGTAGACTGGTAAATACAAAACTCTACTTGTTTCATGGATTTTATGTTTACTGTGGAGAAGAATCATCAATGCATGAATTTAGCACCATTTTTATCAATGTTGGAGTCTCAGAAACAGAAAGAAAATAAACAGAAATGCTGAAACGTAAGCGAGTGAAATGAATAGGAAGATTGTATTTAAATCCGAGGTACGTTCACGATGTCAGCTATTCTGCTCAAGCAAGTGGATATTTTAAATATCAGGAAAGCTGAACAAATGAATAATTGCCACTTTCGACCGTAAATGCTCCTTTAAAGTAGTTTAAAGAAGAGGTTTTTGGAAACCAATAGGCGTCCATAAAACTCCATAAAAGTGTCGAATGTGAAGATAAATGGGTATTATACAGGAAATGGTCCATCTAGCAATTATAGCCATACCACGATCACCCAATCAAATGAAAGTGTAGGCTTTATGGAAAATCCATCATTTATGTATTAAACTTCATCTTCGCACGAGCAAATAAATTTACTTGTTGCAAAAAGCACAAAATTTTGAGTCAGACGTTGATAATTAGTACGTACTTCAGAGAGAACGGTAACTCTAGGACTAGCCAATAAAAACGCTAGATTTTGCGGTGTATGCTGACATCTGATTGGCTTACCACGATGGATTATTCTACTAACCTCATTGTCAGCAATTAAAACTGCGGTTAAAGGGTTCCTCAATTGGAATTAGCTTCAGCTACCAAAAGTAAAATAAGGCAAAAATTTATTATTTTTCAATAATTTGGTTCCTTTAGAGTGACAAGTGATGGTCGGCCAAGGGGTTACCACAAAATCATATCTCGATTTGCATCAAAGTCTTCATTAAAAATATCGAGAGCACAAACAATCTAGCCACAAATGCTTGTTGTAAAAGACATCATTTGAGCAAACTTGCTGATGACGTTACAAGAGGAGTGGGTATGAAAGTCTCTTGCTGTTGGTCGGATCCTCGCAAGTTTGCCGCACTGTCCGGTCCACCGGGATGAACAGAAACTGCAAGTTTAACAATTGGTGGAATGTTTTGACTAGCCACTGTTTCCTACGACTCTTGGATTAGTTACCGGTACAATTGAATAAATGCACATTGAAATTTAATAGCAATTACATATACCTCAAGTAGGCCTCTCCTACAGAAATTTCCGATCTCAAGTCAAAAAAACTAATCATCGAATCCCATAGTATCATTTCCGATCCTTGATTGTGCATCCCAATGCGACGAACAGCAATCGGGGGGGGCAGTGCACAACCGATTGCCGTCAGACAAGGTAAGCGTAAACATATAACTCATTGTCATACCGGCGACACGAGAGGTTGTTAAAGATGAGACTAAAGAGCTCTACGGTGAGGTTTTTCTCCTCCTCTGTTGCTGTTGTAGACATTCCGACAGCCGTTGATCGAACAATCGAGGTATCGCTTAGGTTCCGCATTGCGGCATTACTTGCCACCGTGGCTCTTTGCGTTTCACTTGGTTTTGATGCCCTTCCTCCGCTACCCCACCACTGCCGACACCACCACCCTCGAGTTCACCTCCACTGCTTGAGTAGTCACCAGTCCAACCCTCGTAGCTGTAGCAGAATCCAAATCGTTGATAGAAGGTGGTCAACACACGTAGGGATACCACTGACTAAAAGGGAGGCAAAATGATGCTTGCGTGAAATATTTGCTTAAAGCAGTTAAGCAGAAGTGAATTCGTAGCAACCTCTAGTCCAACAGTGCGCATATTCTTGGCGATCTTACGAATGAAACTGGTCATCGAAAAAGGCTGAATGTGCTCGACCGAGGCAACGAGAAAGTCGCTAACCACGTCCCTTTGGTTGTTAGTTATCGAACAGCAGGTGGCTAAACGGTAGGCAGTGTGGAGCGTGGATTCAAGTAGGCAAGCAACTACTTCGTTTGCAGCAAGAAAGTGAGCGTAGCGAGTTAATAAGGGCAAGACCGAACCACGGATGCACCGATTCAATGCCAGAGTCATATCACTCGCAGTGCCGCCACACTGTGCCTAAAAATGGAGAAAGGAGTGGCTCATTGAAGGGTTATTTAAAGGCCAAAAGTTGGTTTCCCTATTACTGAAAGTGAGGGCTCGGTACGAATCACGGAATCGAGTAGCGTGACTGCACACACATCAGGAAGGAAGACATTTTCGAGGAGACGGACAAACGTGACCAAATCGGTGAGGCCATAAACGCGTTCCATGAAGAGTACAACAGCCGATTTGTGCTCAGGTGGGAGAACTGAAAGCACTGGTGATTTATCCACCCATTGCTCAAGACCTTCAGCATTTATCTATGGACAAAGATTGGGGAAGATTGATGTGCAGTCATTAGGCATAAACAATCAGTTTTGTTCATGACATTATTTTAAGCTGAATTAGGAGTAATAGAATTCTAGAAGACACTTGTTGCATCGGCTGGCAAATTCGTGTTGGTTAAGTACGAATCTGCCTGCACCACTAGCCTGCATTTCGACTTTCGGTGGGGAAAGAATGAACCTCAACGAGAGCACTCCCCCCGTCCCAAAATCCAGCATAGACACAAGGGATTGCAGAGTTGCACGACCTCTCACCGACTCGCTTTTGGAAGCGTCCAATCCGGGAGTGCAATGACCCAAAAGATCCTTCAAAACTGAATAGAAAATGAGATTTGCGGCACTCGAGTCAACATAGTCTTTGTTTTTTCCGACTGTAGGCAACAAAAAAATCATCCCTGCTGACGTTTTCTGCAAGTAAATAGGGACTGTACCTATTCTGGTTTAGCCAACCCACCGGAAGGTTGCTGGAGTTGCAGGGAAGTGGGACAAAAAGATTTCAATCTTTGCAGCCCATTAGCGCCGTTATCTACCCCATATACTCATCTATGGAGCAGAGGCTGGAAGTGCCTGACTGATACCCAATCTACTACTTAGGTGGTTTTAAGTAGGCCCCTACCTCCTCCACTGCTAGTCGCGAGTTAAATTTTATTTTATTGCCACTACTTTGTTGTCGGAGTAAGAACAGAGTTGCTACCACGGAATGACCCAAAAAAATATCATGATATTCCCTATGCGAGCTGCGAGAATAGTGTCAGACATGTTGCATTGCCTAAGATTCCGTTGCAGTCGAGATTGAGATAGCGTGTAAACGCGTTACATATAAATATTAAACCTTTAGAATGCAGACATCACACTATATCACTGGGTGAGGATGGCTAGGATGCAAGAAGAGGTATAGACCTGGCAGAGAATTCATGGATTTTTCCCCTTTAAACGACCCGCCATTCAGCAAGTGCACCTTCGCCCCTCTGCCTCACCCGGAAGTAGCCCTTCACCGAATTCCCATTCAGATCGAATTGAATAATTGGTCCAGTGAGATCAAGGATGCAACCATTAGCATCCCTCATTTCAAATTTGCACATCGATTGGATGCTGTGATCAAAGTGGCAGATGGAGCGATAGAACTCCGGACGGGAAAAGCGCCTGTTTGCCATTCCAGCAGTCCAGGGGTTCTGTCCATCAAAAACGAAAGAGTAGAAGTCGTCGCCGAGAAAGATGCTCCCCACCAGGTTCACCAGAGGGTGGGGTGCGTAGCCGTCCGTGTTGCCCCAGCCGATGCCAATGTCGGGGAATTAATGGAAGACGCTCCCGATGGCGTCGATGAACACCTCGAAGTACCATCTGGTGTACATCGATAAACCCCAAGAGGAAAACGATTTGACACACTGGCATTAGGGTTTTCGGTTTGGTTTTAATTTCATTTTTACCAAATTAACTTGCATCTCTACAAGGACCAGAAGACGTCGGAGGACGTTATCGAGTGTGCTACTACCTACCGGTTCAATTTTAATGTCCATGTTGGGCTGCATGGGGATAGAATGTGACACTAGTTTAGTTTGCAGCAGGAGGTCGCGCTCAGGCAGAGGACTCTCGTGGATGAGGTCCTGATTCAGGCGTACTGCTCCGCCTTGCCGACCTATACAGATGGAGTAGAGCACCTCGAAGACCTTAAAAATGGTATAAAAGATGTGGTAGGAGGGTTTGATTCCTTTTTGCCAAACCGGATCCCATGACAACGGGAATTAAAGCGAATTTCCACTCACCCGGGGGTCACGACCCTGTTTATCAAGCAGTCCAATCAGCTTGTGGATATGTTCAGCCGTGATGACATTTAACGCCCCGTCCGAGCCCGTCACCACACAATGCAGTGTATCAAGGACGCCCTCTGCTAAGCTCTGCTGCAACTCGAGATGATTAAAGAGCCAGTCAAGTCGTGTGGGTGTAGCGAATTGAACACAGTTCTCGCGGTTTCCACGGATCAACGCGGCCAACAGGAGGTGGAGGTAGTTAACAAAGACACTGAATCGATCACTGCGCTCCTCGCTGACGGCAAGAGCTAACTCACGACGATTGCGGAAGGTGCTAGTGAACTTATCGATGGTCTCCAACACTAGGCTGATCATGCCCTCCTCCTGTTGAGGTAAGAGGGTTAAACAGTGGCAGTGGTGGTGCCACATGCGTGCACTGCTGGATGGACCCAAAATTTAAGTAAATACTTATTTTCATAGTGAAGGATGACTTTAAAACCTTAACGTCTATCGCTTTGCCATGATTTAGCTATCTATTCACTTAACTTGTACGCTGAAAGGCGAGTCATTGCTTGATGGTTTCATCCAAATGGCCTTACTGAGAAGTTTTTAAACTACCTCACCTGAAAGAGGTCGCGTCCATTTGCCAGAGCCGCCAGTTTCGACTGTCTGGCCTCATGCTCCTAATGGATCTCCTGCTGAGCGAAAAATATAATCAGGTACTCTAGACACTGATTTACCTCGTCCAAATTCAAGGGCACGCACTCCGATCCCTCTGCTGGAGATGATGACGCACCGGCTGCACCTCTACCACTACCAGCGGCCACACCGACACCACCAAGGTCATCTGCACTGGCGAGGGCATCTAGACTGTGATTAAAGGCGAAGAAGACGACGGTTGAGCGACGGATAGCGGCAGCAGAGAGAGATTTCTCTTCCTGCGCCCGAACTAAACTGTAGAAATCATCCGTGGGCCCATCGGACAACAGGACAGCCTTTTTCTCCCCCACCTTGCCTACCCCACGCTTCTTCGTCTCGTAGGGCTCGCAAGACAACCACCAGCCCAGTGCAGCGTGCTGAAGGTAGATCAGGGACTCGCCCAAACACACGTCTGGATACCCATGCCCTCATGCTCGCGGTCGATTTCCACCTTTTCTTTTCATCCTGTCACTACGCAAGAGATCGTAAACAATACAGTTCTACCCAAAGCCTTCAAATATACACATTCACTTCCACCGTGTCGGCTCGTTTAACCAAAAGGAAGATAGTAGGCTAGATAGAACTGCAACAGCTTGCCCAGAATTGGGAGCCGTGGGTGGATGGACATTTTTAATGAAGGCGGTGGGTAAGCAAGCACAGTAGAACCGATGCATAATCCACCCACCTTGTTCTGTTAGATGTAGAAAACCGTGGCGGCATCATCCTATTCAGTGGGCGAAAGCAAACCACATCGACTTGGCCAGGCACGGAGGGCTTTCCACCCGAGCCCGAGTGCGTGATGCCCAAATACCGACCGGCTGTAATGTGACGCAAGCGCACCGCGTCCTGCCACGAGAAGAAGCCGACGCACCACTTGATTTCGGTGTGTTCAATTTGCCACAACGATTAGGGGTGGCCTGACACCGAGCCCATCATCACCGATTGATGGTAGCTGACGTGGTATTTCAGTATGTGATCGACAAACCACTCACTGGGTAACTCATAACAAGCATTTAAAAGTAAATATTTTTGCTGTGTGCGCATATTTTATAAAGTCAGTCGTAAATTCCTCACGATTTGGCCCTTCTTTTAATGAAGTAGCGATATACTCGTGCACAATGCCAATCGGTCGTAAGTGAAATGACATCTCTGACCAGCCCTTCAATCCGCTAGCTTCCGCGCTAAATCTGATTACAGTGTTTTGCTGTCGTCATGATAATGCTATAGAATTGCTGCTATTACGGTAATGATCTTCTATTTCCCTTATTCATTGATGAAGGAGCCATATTGGCTCTTCCGACAATTCGGTAGTGGGTGTCAGCAGGCCTCCTTTAAAATAGGAGCGGTTCTACTCCATACTGATTGGGCACTATGTCAAAACGTCGTGAGGGAGGACATATGGTGTGGATGGCTTGATTTGTAGAGGTCCATAACTTAAGGGAGGCTGAAGTTTTGCCACACTCCTGATCCCGGGTTCCGTACTTCGGCCCTAGGGAGTAGTGACAACCATGCGCATTAATCAGTGGCAAGTACTCACTCAGAAGGCGAGGTGGCCTCGTTAGAGATGATCCGGCCCTCTTCTGTATCTGGGCAGCCTGAATTGTCAGGCACTCGTCGCCGTGAAAGAGGCGAATCGCGTCGCCACCGAAAGCCGTGTCCGGTCCTACCAATGCCCTCCTCCTCTAGGCTTATGCATATCGACAACACATTTTCTGCCCTAGTACTGTATCTTCCCCCATTTTTAGAGAATTTTGGGGCGGCGTATTGATGGCGACAGAAAGGGAACCCGATTTCGAATAACAAATTCCCAATTTCTACTGGTGGATAATAAACCTCGGCAAGGCGGGAGGAGCGTACATGTTGCGGACGGTAGAATCGGCTACGACCCATGATAAAATCCTTGGAAGTGACGTCCGCCTCCGGCATCTGCCCTAGTTCCGTGTTCTTTATGCGATCTGGACAAGTTCGTCATGGAGCTGTCATTTAAGTGAGCACACGACACCTTCTCCAGCCTTCTACTGGCTGGAAGGAACTCAGATAGACGTAAAGCCAGACATCACTGAAGCAAAACAAAGCAGCAAGCAAGGAAGCTAAGAGAAACCGCCTTAAACATCGCTTTATATTCGACGAATCGGCTTTGTACGACTAACAGTGGACACATGGAATGGCCAGGATGCTACCTTTTCCCACCAACACAGGTCCCATACAGAACGAAGCTCCAAATCCAGTGAATTTGCTAGCAGGAATCAGATAACTTCTCGATTGACCGCCAATTTGCTGACTGGCGAGGTCGCTTTGTGGGTGCTCTTCCTTGCAGCACGGAGTACGTTGAGATAACAGACGCGACTCAGCGTTGCTGTGACTTCAACCCTCATGAAGCATTTGGCCCTGGAAGTCAAGGGAAGAAGTTAGCCCTAGCTATCCTTCACCCCCACCACTTTACCGCCTAGCGTCAGGACTGGGGCGAGAAGTTGGGACTGATTGACTGGACACTCCCCTCCCCATCCAAAGGGGTGAAAATGAGGTCTTCTCAGGAATAGTTTTGCACCATGCAGGCCTGCAGGAGCGGTCACGACTAGGCCCCATGAATAGGTTTTTCTGTGCTCGCAGCAACAACACTTCGTCCCTTAACAAGCGCGCAGCCCTTAACGAGAAACTCCATCCACAGTGCATCGAGGGCAAGTGAAACACTCTCTTTTGCCTCAGAAATGTAGGGTGAATAGCAAACGTGTACACATTATTGCAAATGGCAACAAAATCCACTCGGTTAACCTGCACCTTAAACCAATACGTTTTTTAAAGTTCCGCTTATAACAGCGCGCAGCACGCCATCCTCGTTCTACTAGAGACACAACGCGAGTCGATTTGAGATAAAATTTAAAAAGTACAAACTCCGTCCCCATGAGCCTTGATTTGATCTAATTTTCAAACTGCCTCCCAACCGGTGATCGATAAGGCGGAGGGAAAAAATACGGTCCCAACGAAGCCGACTTGCACGCAGCGCCACTGCAGACTGGCAACACAGATGAGAACTGGATCTTTAGGAATCTTGAAGGTTCGAAAATGTGTTTATTAGTAAAAAGATGATTGGTTCCTTGGGCTTCGTAACTTGGAGAGATTCGCTGGAGCTACTAACTACATTAACACCACCGTTCAGCATTTCATTTGGTTTAGCATCAAGCTGAACATTTTAGAATTCCTAAAATTTCATCTGGGATATAAGTGATCGCGCACTCGACCTGATGCAGCAGCTTCCTGTAGGGCTATCAACCAATACACACATGCTACCATCGTGAAAAAAGAGGCCACCAAACAGCTTACTGTCTAGTGTTATCTATCAGGCGACTCTACTCTTAAAATTGAGCTTGTGTGAATTAGCAGCAGTGCAACTCGACGTTGATTAAATGAAGCACTAAAGACATAGAAAGCTTAAGATTTTCGATACCTGCATGATGCTCTTCTCTAGTCTAACACGATAAGGCAAACTTCTAGAAAGAAATTCTTATTGAAATAGCATTTAGCCAAGAACTGTCGCCCTTATTCCAATCGTCAGTTTGGAAAAAGACGTAACTCCTAGTGGGAAGGGATTTTGGAAGAAAATAATGTTGAGGTCTGCGGAGAGTTTATCAGCATAACAACGCCTCAGTTCTCTTTTCCTTTGGATGGCTAGCTTCCCCGCCAAGGCTAATAAAATGGTCATTCTAATCAGGGCCATGGCAAGTGCCGAGACTAAAGGTCACTCTATCCAAAACAGGATGTAAGACAAAGCCGTTTGGCTTGACCTAGCAAGGCGCCAAGTGGATCTAGGGACTCCATTTAGCGATCAAAGAATACTGAACTTTATGTTTCCTTTCTCTATGCTTTATTGGAAAAGTATATCCCCGAGGTCGCCACACATAAAGTAGCATTGAACAGCTTCAACAAATGAGCATGAGGCCTTTTGCTAACGACAATCGTTTGTAAAGTAAATAATTCCTCGCTCAAGAGACTCAAAAGTTTGGAATCATTCACCATGAAACGGAGAGAAACTGCACAAAATAAGCACTTATTTGGTCTTAAAAAGGCTTCCTTTAGATTGACCCAAACTAAAGTCATTTTCTAGGAGAGTATCCAACATTTGGTGAGAGGTGATTTGGGCTACATCAAAGGAATCTGTGCTTAATCCATGAGTGTGGAAGCAGAAAACAGACTGTTTGGCGGCTGTCGAAGGCAAGTTTTGTAAACCTACTCAAGTTAATTTCTCGTTAACCGCAAACTGGTTAGGGCTTAGGAGTCCCGCTTTCCTCCAAAGGCCTTCAAGTAACCAATAAGATGAGTGAATACAGAGGGACAAGGGGGAAAGCCTACCAGATACCGCTCAGACGAGACACTGACGAGGATCAAGTAGTCACCAATACAAACTTTTTCACCGGCCAACCGTTTTTCGCAGCCCATGGAAGATCCACCAGCAGGCTTCGGCTGTGACATTAAAAAAAGCATGCAACTTCAATTGAAGACAATTTCGGGAGCAATCATTTATGTATAATTCGGTGGCATTTCTTGGAGGTGCTTATGACTAAATTTTCGGTTAAGCAACGAAAAAACCAGCTCAGAGGGCGAATTGAAGCCTACCTCAGGCAGAAAAAGCCAGGCTATCATCAGTATTAAACTTTTTTATGTTTATATCCGCCAAAAGATTCTTTAGACAAAATAGTGTACAGATTGTTCGTGAAGAGAGAAATTTGGGAACCCGAAATCCACTTTTGGTAAGCAGAACAGCTCCCTTAGCCTATTAATCGACTTGAGTCCAACTGCATGCAATGTGGTCCACGAAGCTGTCACCGCTGTAAACGATTCCCATCACGCAATATTTTACTTCAAGAAAACAATCTATTTTGCTTATGCCTTGAAATAACTACTTAAACGTTTTTAGTAAAATTCTACAGACCCATAAAAAGGTCATAAATTACGGTCATTTTTAGCTGAATAGAATTCACTGTTAGCTTTACGCTTAAGGCTCACATCAAGGGCCAATTTGTCCTCTGTTGAACTAGTACCTTGACAAGCCGGGTACTGGATAAACAACAAAGTTTAGTCAAGTTCAACACTTCGTTTTTGAAGTAAAGCTAAAAAGATGGAAAAAGCATACCATGCTGCTGTTGCGGTGTTTCAGCCTAATAGCGTGGCCGTAGAGAAGGGTACAATGGCCGAAGGTATGGCTCTGAAAATAGTATAGCAAGCAACAATTCCAAAAAATAAAAAGATAAGTCAAAAATGAGCAGAAATGTACATCGGAAAGCTCATTGCGATTAGAAAGCTTTTCCTGAAGTGCGCAAGCTGATAGCGCCTGCTCCAGCATGAAAATGCAAGTTGCATATTGGCTCGAGGAATCTAAAATTCTTGAAAATAAACTTGTTAAAATTATCCCTTAGAGTAACTTATAATAAACCGACGTTAATTGTAACAAACGACGGATTGCATTCCATATAAGCAAAAAGCAACGCTAGTAACAACAGTCAGATAGTAAATCAAGGAGGAGAATGTGTAAAAACATAGTCAAGTTTTAAAACCTTGTGTACGGGGAAATTAGTAAGCAAAGTTAAGGGCTAAACTTGGCGGTTTCAAAACAAAAATTCCCATCATAATATGTATTCACGAACATCACATCAATTGGGCTAAACAAGATAGTAATTTGCACGCATAAGTAATACTAAACTATTTCAATATGCCTATTAATTCTTTTCTAAAATAGCAGGTAAGAACATAATAAGCGTAAGCGAAACGTCAAGCGACTGCGTGAACTTTCATATCAATAAAAAGGAATTTAAAAGACTTTTTTAACTGAAACGGGGGCACGGTATTGCCAACACTGTAATGTCGTGGCCATTAGTAAACTAGGCACAATAACCTCCTTCGCAATGCTTTTTTAAGGGAGACATTCGGTTCTTAACGCCCTCCGCACCCAAGCATAACCACTCGGATAGACCATGTGAGAGGCAGCTTAGACAAATGAAGTCATCCCAATTAAATATCCTTACTATCCGAAGAAAGGAAATCTCCTCTTCGTTGGCCCGAGGGGTCATTTGATAAAGCCAAAGGAGAAAACCACCCCAAACCTTCCTTTTAAGGCCACTCGAAATTGCGCTGGTCTTGAGCCACAATTTTCGCTGATGCAGCTAAACAATCCGAAAAAATCTCTTAAAATGTGTCATAAGTAGTTTACACTTTTGTAAGTTGCATAATGCAACGAAAGTTTTGTTAGGTTTCTGCCCCTTTTAGCACACATTTTGGCTTTAGCACTGTAGCATTTAGTCTACCTTATCTTTTACAAAACATGCAGTGCTTGAACATAAAACGTCAGCGCGTTTCTCATTCACCTTAATATTTCAAACGAACTTACTTGTAATTCTTCTAGAACAGCAAAAAATATTATATCGTCTTCCTGTCTCTATTAAATTATATCATATTCACTCAATTATATCTTGTAAAGTAAGTACTTTAGCAAAGGTTTTCTTAGCAAAAGTGCGTAGATAACGGCTCAGAACTCCTATTAGCATAGGCAAAAATTTGCCTCTGTATTGGAGGAAAGCTCCTATTAATGCCACGTTCCGAATTTCATGCCACGGAGTGGGGGTCCAATTCTAAGGCTTTTAAAGTGCCCACGTAATTTACCATATAATTAATGAGCCCATTCCGGTCTGCATTTAAGCGTTGTTATGAACATACCTAGTTTACGTACGGCACGTCTTCGGCTACTGGCATGGCCTCAGCCATCTAGCGAGTGTGCAGTGGTTGAGATCTAGAGAATGCCACTCATTAAACAAGCAGGCTAATGCAAAGGAACATCACAACTGGTCTGCAAGTCACATTTAACTGGCACTCAAGACATCACAACCAAATTTCCTATGAGGAACAAATTTCGCTCATCTGCAGACGTTTACTATCTTCAAATCTAATTTCAATTCATATCGTAGCGTTGCGAGACTTCCTCAGAAGGAAAAGAAGGCGGAATACTAGGGCAGAGTATACATATATATTAAATAAACAGAGGGAATGGGGCTCTTAGCATAGCCCGGAGACCAGCCTACGCGACTGAGGCAATATGGCCACTTAAGTGACCGTAAATGTAACCGGCAGTCCGAACAAACAAAATATTACACACGTCACTTAGAAATTGCGCAAAAGTTAAAAAAATAAGGAAGGTTCTGCATGATATAAC
The DNA here is from genome assembly GCA_036345935.2 of Taenia hydatigena. Classification (NCBI taxonomy): domain Eukaryota; kingdom Metazoa; phylum Platyhelminthes; class Cestoda; order Cyclophyllidea; family Taeniidae; genus Taenia; species Taenia hydatigena. The sequence goes on along the minus strand of JADWOT020001755.1, from coordinate 8,795 downwards.
TATACTTTCGATAATTCCTATTCATAATAATTGGCGTGCTTAACTTTACTAAAATTATAAAACATATGGTACGCTTTGTGCTGCACTTGCAATTACAGCTTCACCTATTACATTAATATAGGTTATGCGGGCAACCGTCTAGGTTGACGCTATCATAGTTCGACAGCTTGTTCAACCATGCGTTTAATTGCATGGTGTCGTAATTTACTACAAATTATAGTTTAATCGGCATAACACCTTAGCTATTTAACTCTTCTTTCTTGTTAGGAGCGATTTTATGCATTAAGTATGCACTTCGTTTAGTAGGACCCAGCATGGTTGACACCAAATCACAGATGTTTTGGGTAAGGGACGGATCAATCAAAGCGGCGTTGAGCCGCTTGTTGGCAATGAAATTCGTGCCCAGATGCGAGAAAGGTAATTTAGCACATTTGAGATGTTGATCGTAAGGTACCGATCAAGCCATTTCGTCCATGCGAAAAGAGGTTTCGAGAAGTAAAATGACCCATGGACCTTGAAAGTGACATGGAAGGTAAGTTCAACTCTGATAGGTATTACTTCAGACCACTCCGATGGATTTGGTGTCGTCATCGCCTCTGTATGTGATGCATCGCCCTGCGTGGACTATAACCTTCAAAACGATGGGAGCGAGGCAGTATATTGCTCTGTTACAAGAGGAAGAAGTAGCAGAGTACAAATAAAGATGCTGAGTCGAATGGGTTCCCATGCCTCTAATAGGATGGCACAACTTCCACCTTCCTTCTTGCCTGCATGATCACATTTGCCTTCCGTCAGCGTATTAATAATTAGACCTTTGATTGGCTACAATCTGGTCATCGAAATCAAGATCTGCGTGTGATGTTGAACTGTGCCCTTCACCTAACCTGAAACTTTTTCGGTTTAAATCTGGGCTGTGAAGCAGATGGAAATGAGTTGCATCTAAATTATTTGACCGTGATGACACCAAAAATAACTGGATGACTGGGTGCTAACATCTGCTGTAGGTGCCTGTCACTTGACCACAGACCATTTTTAATGCTCTCAAGAACACGGAAACAAGTTGGTGCCAAATTATTTCCTCATAGAATGCAAACCTTTGACTTTATGCGCCTCCTCTAGAGCGCTTCAAGCGCCACCAAGACTTGCCACCCAACACGCTGGCTGTGGTCTTTTTATTTAAGTCGCATCCATCGTAGCATTAAACGGGCTACTTTATATCCAGCATCCTGGATTCACCCTACTCTTACCTCTTCCTTACAATCAAACTGACCTCATAGAAATATGGACATCATTGCGAAAAATAAATGCAGATGGATGTTCAGAAGCGACACTTGTTCACTTAGCGCTCCCGAACCTTCCAGTGGATAACGGATCCATTTGTGAGTTGAGCGATTCTCCTGACAACAACGTCACCATAGTTTGAAGGAGAAAGAGTCTGATAGATTGAGGTGGATGAAACCTACAACGAAGTTATCGCTGCCATTTATTGGGGATTTGACTCTCAAACACAATGGCACCTTAATGATGAGGCCTTGTTAGGAGGCCCATAACTCTGCTGGAAATTGTGTTGAATTTTTACCTTCCAGCTGAGCCTCAGTAACTTATTTGGTGCAGTTAATGCTTAGCGCATTTTAAATGGCAGTTATTTAGGCAGAGATTGCGTTTGGCATTGAGCTACACTAAGTGAAGCGTGGTTGAAAGAATGTTGATTCCAAGAGGGAAGTGACGGTAAGTCCATTATCCTGTTTTATTAGACAATGGGAATGAGAGGTGCTTGACGGATGCAAATGAGCCTCGTGGCCGACTGTGGCTTCTGACAGACGCTGCACGTGCATGTGTTTTCATCACAAAGCTCTTCCTCTCTTGTGTATCATGCCACACTATCCTCCAGTAAAAAGCATGGTCAGAGAGTCTTATATGCATACTTGCAAAGTCTTGAATTGTTATACACTTAAAGAGAGATTGAGCCAGTGATCATACGACAGTGCGGCGCACACTGTACTTTACCGCGATGAAAACTCAGAGGCGAGTTGTGTGGGTGGTATGCATGGTAGACAAGTTGGAAAGATGTCATTCAAAGTAACACTCAGTATTTGTCAGACCAATAAGCAGCACCGAATGATGTTACAACAGGGAGAGTTAGGTGAGTGTTCCTGCTCTGCCATCGCAGCATCCCTTCCCCTACGATTAAGCAAAGCGTCCTCATGGCAACCGAATTGCAGACCACTGCTAGACATCAGAAGGCTTTTCTAGATCAACAAATTATGTCGCTGTCTGCCTTCCGGCTTTAATTATATCAAACTCACTTGACGCAGAGTAGACGAATTTGTTGTTGCCACCGTCACTCAAAATGCCTTCTGCATTATACGCCTTTCACGGTAGTCTAAGGGTATGCAGTCCTCACAATAGTGGAATATTAAAAACAACGTATGGTCGGAGATCTTGGCGTGCCGATGCAAATGCAACACCAGCGGCTCTGTCGCCATGAGATGCTGAAGAACGGCATTGACGTAGCGATTTCTACCTCCATTCTTCAATCTCATATTTAGACTGGCAAAGGCCAAGTGACCACATTTGTTTAAATCGTTGTTTTCAATGTCGTGATCGCTCATGCTGCAATCTGTAAAAGAAGAAGCGCCACACAAGCGTAGTTGGTGTACACTATGAATGCCACTTTTAAATAATCAGGTGCTTTGGAAGTATTAGCTTCTATATTTCGTCAATTAATCGGTTGCAAGCTCTCACACGCCCAACCATACAAGTCGCATTAACCAATGAGATGAAGGTGTCAGTTCACTCACATTTGCACGACCTGTCTTCATGCCTGGAATGAGCTCGACAGATCGTATTCTCTTCACCATGGTTAGAAAATAGCAACTGGGTTAGAGAGAGATGTATCTTAAAAAACTATTTCGAGAGCAAGGACCATCAGTTTGCATTAAAACTTGTTCATAGTCTGCTTAGTGAATGGCTAAAGGGAAAATTTAGAAATCAGCAAAATAAAATTGTGCGTAGACGAATCCTCGCATCCGTGTATGTCAGATTGATGTCGGAGTGGGTGCAGCACCCAAAGACAACACTCAACACTCATTTTTCCATTTACGTCCTGCTTGTCAACTCCCTCGGACTGATTTCAAAAGCGACTGCTTATGAGTACCTTCTGATCTTTTGACTAGCTGGTTTCAGTGACTTAGGTGGCAGCGTGTCTCTCCATACCACCTTGACCCCTAAGATCAAGGTGTTGGAAGGAGAGAGGTTGGTAGCACAGCCCCACTCACTTTTGTCTCTGCCAAGTCAATTAACCTCTAAGTTTTACAATCGAGATGGGAAGTGGACGCCATATTCTGCCATGGCTTCCCTTTTTGCGGATCATTTTACTGCAGGATAGATCTTCCTGCACCATTTCAAGGGTGTTGCAGGAAGCACTTTCCCTTCAAAAACAGGCGCGGCTAATCAAGCACTCAAAGGCGTGTCGTAATGTTGCAAGAGATTGCATGACCCCACTTTCACTGTCATATTCTCAGCCTCCTCCTAAACTGCATATAGGCGGATGTCTGGGTTTGACTCTAGACAATCGCAGTGAGGATAGGTTAAATGACTTAAATGCGAACAAAATAAAAGTGCACTAGAATCAGCTAATATTTAGAGGCAAATAGGCCATCAAATGTGAGTCTATTTAGCTTGCGCATCCGCAGAATTGTATATTCAATACTTCGAACTTTTATCACTCATTTTGTTTGATAAAAATGTACCTTTGACCAAGTCAAAGTGCCAAGCGAGAGATGACTCCACTCTGATTAAGATGTACCCAGTGATTGGCTTGGCATGGCAGAATGTTTGATTGTCTGTCTCTTCTAATTCATACCTTTCTTATGATTAGGGCCGTTGGAGTCGAATTGCTGCAACAATGGGGTGATAACCACTTTATCAGTGCTATCAGAGTCCAGGTTGCAAGTGTTTATGCAAACAACTGCAAAGGTTAGCTGTGAGGCTGATTGTTTGGATTCGGCCGCTACAAAACAGGGAACAAAGGCATTTATTTTTCTCTTTAGGTAATATAACTGCTACGTAATACCAAGTACCTAAGTGCGGAAACCAACTCACGCCCTTCTGCCTGTCTTGAAGCAACTTAAAGCCGAAGCTGTTCGTGCTAACGTGCAGTGCAGATGAGACTACTGGCACGTCTCCCCAGTATATTTTAGAAGTCAGTAGAACCGACGAAAACAAGGGAATGATTTGGAATGGAGCAACTACTATTCCAGACTTTTTTCCATTGAGTTGAATGCCGTTTGATATGAGAAAAACTACGGTTTGATTAAATGTACTTCGAGTCACTCAACTCTTCCTCTTGAAAAATGAGTAAATTTTTACACTAGTACAACTGTTATATTTGACGTTTTAGAGGTATCGTTATGCGATCACAATAAGGTAAGTAACAGGCGCAGCACTGCAATCAAACACGACAGCGAAATTCCCCTGCGAATCCTATTGCCAATTTAAAAGACAATTTTACTTCACAATGCTGCTTTTCCCCCTTCGAATCCAGCGGTCTCAAAGCAATTCGGTTTTTTGCCCAAAATTTTGAAATTCGAAACATGGTAAGTAAAGTTCACTTAACAATGAAATGGGTGAGATGCAACCACTTTTGCATCTAACTGTACTGATGCATAGAGTAATTGTTGAGTCAATGCTACTCTATTTTATTTCCTTGAGGACACTGTGACCTTTCCATTGAAGTTTAGAGGGTTTTCGATGTAAGCTCCTTTTTGTACATGCCTGCAGAGTAACTACAACTTACCACAAAACATTCACTATTGCAAGGTCAGCATGCGTTAACGCACGGCCTGAGTAGCTTCGGTCGTCCCTCGACCGCCAAGTGCTGACGCACCTCCCATGCGACGGTTACACAGGATTCACACCTTCTGACTCATTCAAGCTTCGCTAGAGAGGGTAGGAATCCATCCCGATGAGCCATCTGATTCCATGTTGTGGTTACCTCCTAAGTTAAATCAGTGTTGTCAAATACTGTGGTGGTGAGTGGTCAATGCGTAAAGAAGATTTCGAATTTTCTCTGCGTCGCTGTTAAATGTGCGGTACCTTACCGGAAACAGTCAAAGTGGTACATTTAAGTAAAAAAGTCTCATTGGCCTTAATTTTTAAGGAAATTACTTTTATTATTGCAGCAGAAACTTTTCCTTCCACACCTTTACGAAGTGTCTGCAATAAACTGGCAGCTTAAAAGTGGACGCTGAATGATGGTGGTTGGTTGGGGCCACGTCTGAAAATGAGATTATGAAGGACAGAACTTTTTCGTTTCATCTCAGTCTCTCTCAATCTCTCTTGCAGCTTCATTTGCTAAAACTCAGTTCGGTTGGTACCAATTCACAGGTGTTTTGGGTAGGGAGTGAGGTCAGTTGAATCAGCATTGAGCTGCGTGTTGACAATTGTTCATATTTAAATGTGAGAAAGGTGACTTAGCGCGTTTGAGTTTCGGGAGTGGATTGATCTGTAGACCTTGAAGGTGACATGAAAAGTGGGCATGAATTTAACAAGCATCGCCTCCTACCTCTTCGATGAGTTGGGCGTCGTCATCGCTTCTATTTGCAATACATCACCCTGCGTGGATTCTCACCTCTAAAACGGTGGAAGCAAATGAGTACGTGGCGCTGATGGAAGAAGAAGAGGAGGACAATTGATGATGCTGTGTTGAGTAAGACCTAATATCCCTAATGAAAGGCGTAACAGTAAACGTGCCAATTATTAGACCTTTGATTGGCTACAATATGGTTGTCGAAATGCGATCTGCGTGTGATGTCGAACTGAGCCCTACACCTGACCCAAGAACGTTAAAGGTCTAATACGGGCTGTGAAACAGATGCGAATGACCTACAATTAAATTGCTTGATCGTATTTGCAAAAAAAAACTAACTGACTTTTCATAGTGACTGGATTGTAACATCTGCCGTGGGCGTCTGCATCCATCCACAGGCTAATATCAGTGTGCTCTATAGCTCGAAAACGAGTTAGGTTAAATTGTTTTTGCAATTCATTATAGCGACTTCCAACTTCACGCATAGCCCTTCATGAGAACAACTTTAAGGTCATCACTATATTTTTTTTTAATCAAAATCTACAAGGTAGCTGCCATTGAGGCAGGCTATGAGGATTACAAAACAGGTAAAACACCAACATTACAGTCACTCCATGAAGGACAGCTGAGGCCAGTCCGCAGACACTTTATAGAGAAGGCAAATAGCTCGCTTTGTCAGCTTCACGTAATTCCTCATATCTTCGTCTCCATCATCCTGCTTTTGGTCAAATTCAGCAGCAAGCTTATTTTAAAACCACTCCGCAAGCAAACTCCAACCGTATTATTGTTTGTTTGGGGCCCCTGTTTGGATTGAAAACTCAGTAGTACCACAGCTGTTACTGAGTCTGCCGAGCTTGTTGATGTAACGCTTCTTTGTTTATGTTATGAGCATTTGGCTGTGCTAGAGACGCCTCATTGCCAGAATTCTCGCCACCGGCCCTCCTTGTTTTGTAGCGCTGGTTCTGGAACCATATCTTAACCTAACACAAAAGTTAAAAGCATTAGGAGGTTTGACAACTCGATCGTAGACAGTCAATCACCGCACACTAATAACTGTCGATTAAACAGTTCATTTGGTACCCTAATACTCGACCAACCTGAGTCCCCGTCAAGCCGATGCGACGCGCAAGTTCTTCGCGCTCATGCGAATTGATGTATTTTTTCTTCTCAAAGTATTTCATCATCTCACCGACTTGGTGGGGGGCGAAGAGAACCCTGCGTCTACCCTGTCTTTGTGCCTCAGATTCTGTCCAACGTACCTGAGGTTGTTCTGAGGTCGGTGTCGTAGATGCCGTGGCAGCAAGTTGGTGGGGAACAGAGTAATTTCGGTGTAATAAGGCATTTGTAGGAAGATGTTGACACGTACTAAACGTGCAAATGGTTGCTGCACCTGCGGTTGTAGTAGCTGCTGATTTGGCTTTGACAAGGTGTCAAATAGTAGTGGGTTTAGTGCTGGGAAGGTCGTCGAAGCAGTGGTAGTTTGAGGTTGACCTGAGCTTCCACCTTGCTTTGGAGACAAAGGCACGTCGGTGTAGGATATCTGTTGTATTTCAGGCTTTGACATGATAGCCGATTGTGGACTGCGTGGGGGAAATACAGGCATTGCCCATAAGATATCCGATTCATTAGAAGTAGCCTCATCAATTTTAAGCCGTTTTGGTGGCAAAGGATTCAGTTGGGTTTGTTTGTCTTCACTGTTGTTCTGTGGCGAACCCATTAGGAGGGAATTGGATCTTGCAAATCCTGGAGGCTTAGCCAGATTGAAGACCGTCTCTTTCCTCTTTTGTGACGTGAGTGGTGTTGCTCGTTCCACTTGCTGCTGCACGGTTGCTAACGAAGTCGATAAGGCGAATTCTTGGGGAGGCGAGTTTGTCCCTCCCTCAGGTACAACTGGGGCTTCCGTATTTGATACACCTGTAAACAAAACGACTGGAATTAGAGCGCGATTATCTGCATACAACTAGACGTTAGTTCCACATTTGTTTGGATCAAGGACTTATGTCGAGTGTGCCATTTTAGCATGAAATTGGGTCCTCTTTGACGCCACCCAGGCTGGCTCGACTGGGTGCGAATGCGTTGTTGTTGGGACGGCTTTGCGATGGTAAAAATAGCAACGTCGCAGATGAGAAGCACGGTGCAAAAGTTTTTAAGTGTCAACGCCGACTAGTGTGCGGGTGTGACAAAAATTGGTGAAAAAATAGTGCAGAGCTTTTTCTACTGTAAGCGCGTCAGGTATGCCACTGTGGCTGCAGAAAAGGGCACCTTCGAGGAATAACAAATGAGTCCATCCTCAACTCATGATTGCCGAGAGCCAAACGTAGTAACAAAAGTATGAAAGCTTGAGGCACAAATGTATGCAAACAAGGCGGAACATAAAGAATGATAAAGTAATTAGATGGACAATACCGCTGGCCTGCAGCGTTGCCAGATGTTGGGGTTGTTCAGGATCTAGGAGGCCTAGAATCCTTTTTATTGTGAAGTTGGACATGATGAAATTGTGACCCACAATTCTGTGCCGTATCCATGAATGAATTACTTGCTGCATTTATAAGCCCTAAAAGCCAATAAAATCTAAGTTTACAGTCAAACCAATACGATTCGAGTATCTTTGATCCTGTGGACTGTTTTTTTTTGAGGGATGTGTTCCGTGCACTTTTTAAAATTGGGATCTGAGGAATTCTGTATTCTGTATTATGATGCTTGATTTGCTTTTACCTTTGGATCTTCCATACTTTTGGCTTGTTGGCCGACTGCAATTTGCATTTTTGCCTATTTTCCCGATGAAGTCGCTTTGAAGCCGAAGCCAATGGACGTTGATGGGTGGGTCATAAGCAACTGTACCCATTCACAACTAGGCTGCAAAGCAGTGGATTTTTAAGAATGTGGAAGCTAGGTTAAAAAAGAATTTCTATAAGTCTATTTCTAGCGATGCAATTGCCTTGATGAATGTTCTGAAGGAGGACGCCCTTTTGAGGAGTTGGTAAAACTCTGGGGGATAGACTGAGGCTATGCATTCCAATGAAACAGGTTATATCGTGCTTAAATTTTTTAAATAATAACTCTAGTTTCTTTCCATTGGGTCCAACCAATATCTAGAGGTGCCAAGTTCTTCTGTGAGTAAAAAATGTCTTGTATTGTCAAATTTTGAATAGAAATAAGTAGAGATAGCTTGAAAGGGATTAAAATCCAGTTTATTCATAAATGG
>JADWOT020001618.1:34867-57649 GCA_036345935.2 Taenia hydatigena | reverse complement strand
CTGCTTGCCATGATTTGTTTGAGCTCATTCATACAAGTGATTGCATACAAGTGTGTTGTGTTGTGCTCTTCTACGCATATTAGTTGCTCTTCTCGTTCTTCTTCGCGATGGGAGCGTAGGAAGTCCCTCGACTGCTAAGCAGATTGATGAAACCACACGCATGAATTTTACCAAATGCTGGTGCTGTCTTGCAGAGAACAGTTAATTGCAAAGGAAAATTCATGTCAGACAGCGTCTACTCTTGTCTGCAAAGGAAAAGAAATTGAATAAAATTAAACTAACCACGGCACACCTCTTATTAACATGATTGTTCTTTCCTGTCTCCTAAGCCTGAATTTTTGTGTAATCAGCATTTTAGTCTAGACAGCTTAAGATCAAGTCCGAATTCGTAAAGCCTCATTATTTATTAAAATGCTGGTGCCAGTGACTTGCCTGTGGATGCTGTGACTTCAATAATTGCATGTATTTGAGAACCGTTCCCATTTTCTTAACCCAATCTTTCTTCGCTTTACCTCTAAATGGTCAATTCCACACCTAAATCACTACCTTTATTTATGATGCATCCATCAGTATACACTCATACACATCCAAACACGTCAGTTTGTCTATTTTATTGAAAGAAGTCATAGCATCGTGCCCATATTTACTCATGTCGTATTAATCTGTTTGGAAAAGTCTTGACGCCTCCCAATCCTCTTTCCTACTACTAATCTCGCAACTGTTTCATTTGCATTCAACCAAACGTCCATTTTTTAAAACAGCCTTCATTCCGAAATTTGCAGTGATCGCGTATGAAGGCTATTAAAAGTTAAGAAGGTGGTAACGAAATGCAGTAGAGGTTGTGTCGGTGCTAATGTATTCGCGCTTTTTGAATGCCAATCGCTGAGATGGAGCTTTTGTTAGTTGTGCTCGTCCCAAATCCAGAGCGTGAACAGGGTTACAGCATCGCCCACGGCGATTGCCCAATCAGCAGTCGGTGTTAATCCATTTGCAACTCTGATGAACTCTCCTGACATCCAATTAAATGCTGATTATACGTCCGCTCAGAGTATTTAATAACTTTGCTTTTGGTCGCTTAAGAAATCTCTACACCTTGGGTGATGAAATGAGGTTTGCTAAGCAGTATCCACGCATGCACCGATTCCTGCTGGAATTGGTGAGTGCAGTTCGCTTTGTGTATGCGAACAAAAATTGATGCGTTTAATAACTTTGTGGTCATTATCTCATTGCCTTCTTACAGCTGTCATTCACAGCCAAGTTTGTGATATGCAGATTTTAGTAATTCAACTTGTCTAAGTGCGCATTATAACGTGTCTTTTAGTAGGTAAAGCACTACATTTTTAAGAGCGTCTCGAAGGCAAGACCAAAGAAAGAATGGAAGGACTAAAACTGTCACGTGAATGATATCTCACTTCGCTATCCTTTAGGACCTCGCTTGACAAGTCGTCAACCTATCAACTAGTGGCAATCATGAAGGCTAGCCTGTGGGAAGAAGGGCCAGACACTGATGTGATTGGCACTCACCAAACAGCAAACTTCATCACCAGCAGCATCAGTCATGTCTGACATCATACAACTTAGCCTTTATCTCAGGTGCAATGAAGATGGATGTCTTGGTGAATTTGGTCTTCTTGGGAGGTCCTGTCCAATGCATCCCGAGAATTGGGACCTATCAAAAAGACAGACTTCACCAAAACACCCATCTTCATGGCACCTAAAATAAAGGGTAAGCTGGCAATCACGACGAGAGCGGATGTGTGGAGCCTGGGCATTTTCGTGACCTGCATTATGTACGGTCATGTCACTGCGCGCGATTGGCTGTACACACGTCGGTTCATGACAGGCTGTTCGCCAAACGTGTCCACGCATCCACGCAACTTCTTCAAGGCCTGTGTCACACAGTCAAAGCAGACGCTTGAACATTGATGGTATGAAGCGCATTGAGTTCTTCAAAGTGGTCAAATGTAAGGAAATGATGGCTTGCAAATTAAAACCTTACTATCCCTTCGAGTTGAAAATACCCACACCCAAGAAAATGTGTAACCTCGACTTCCTCAACCTTCCGCTGGTCGCTTTTGCTTACGATGTGCGCGTGCCACTGATAGATAAACCTTTTTGAGCCATTCGTGACAGGCACTCACTTGCGATTTGTGGTCCTCTTAGTTTCTATTACTCTTTTTTCTTGTATGTGTATGTGAGTTCCTCATCTGATCAAAATATACGCCTTTCTTTGACTAAGCTTCTCCACTTCTTATTGCATAGGGATTGTCTGGACGACGAAGTTTCAATGCCCTTAGTTCAGAATACGTGATTTGTCGGGAATTCAAGGCAACGTCATTCATCTATTATGGTGATTTATAATGGTAGGACCATCACTGACATCGAGCAGCCCATCACGAGATGCGAATAAAGGTAGCTAAGCCTTAAGAATAGGCTCTCACAATGGTATTAATCTTAATCTTGTATTCTGTTGCGCAGTATTGACTTCTGTAGCAGTCATTTATTGCTGCTCCGGTCATCACTTGTCTAATGACTTAGGCGAGCATTTAACTAACTATTATGTGAAGGGACTTTGCCAGGTAAAACTAAGTTTTCTCTGCCGAAGATGGGTTTGTGACGGATGTATGCGGGAACCCACTTAATCGAGGCCTAACTTGAATCATTTTAATGCGCAATTAAAGAACGTAAATAATGGCCCCTGCTATTACTAAAGTACGGCAGGCGAAGACGTGTTTGTACCTTGAGAGGAAAAAATGAAGAGAGCAAGGTATGCTTAAGGAACGTATTTTTAATTCGATTGTCCAGTTGTGATTTCATTTACATTTAGTTAGTGCAGCCGTTCTACTGTCTATGCCCTAACAGTGTTATCAAAACGTTTACGAATGGAGAGATCCAGAAGGTGCCATCACACTTACGGATGCGAGGGCCGCTTGTCGTCCCTTGAAGAACGGCAGTAGCAAAGGTTGTTTCCTGGTGCCCACTCTGGCCCAACTCATCGTGCAGTCGTTGCACATTTCTCACCAAATTACGCAGTGTGAAACATGGTGGAAACCTTAGACGAATGTCCTCGAGTGGTGCTTGTCACATGTTCAGACTCCAAATAGATTACTTCCTGACTTGGTTCGACGCAAATGCCCTTCTGGTTGTCATTTCTATATCTGATCTGATTGAAGTTTTGGAATGTCCATTTTACATGAACTCAAATCAAAAGTAAGAGACCGACCATTTGATGACAGGCTAAACTTTTCAATTATTTGAAACCAGGAAGCGGCTTACAGTGTACGACTTTTGACTTTGGTTGTGTGAAAACAGTGATATAGCGTTAATGAACCGAGAAAAAGACAAAGATTCGGGCTTGTCTTACGGTGGATGAAATCGCAGTCACACTGCCTTAAAACAACATGATCGGAATAGTGTTTTTGCCTACTTTGACTTGAATGCAGTTTTAAAATCTAGCGTTTTAGCAAATGAGCATTGAGCACTACCTAGACCTTGCCATTAAACATTAAACAAAACCTAACGAAAAGTGGATTTGTTTGTCCAGCGCTTACAATGCTGTGCATTTAATTCTGCCTGAGCGACAAAAGGACTACTGTCTACAACTTTGACATTCCTATAAGTAGCCTCTGACATCAAGAAGGATCGCGACTTTACTTTCATTTGAATTTCGGGCTTTGAATTACCAATTTTCTTGCCACGAATCATATTAACTCAAATGCAATTGAAAAACCACTACACACGTGGTACCCATGGCTGTGTCTCGGTGGTACCCAGACATCTAACAGCAGATAGGACTGCCTTAATGATGGGATGATCAGAGCATGATTTTGATTTCTTGTGCAGTAGCTGCTTCAAAATTCCTGGAATGGCTTGTCCTTAGTTGCAGAGTTCTCCACATCTGAAAAAAGTTTGCTTTGATGGACCATACATTAAATGTGCTAGCGACCATTCCACAAATCCCTCCCTCTATTTCTCCATAATTTTGCAATCTGTGCTCTCTTAACTGAGAACGCATATGACCACGTCAGTCGCTCTTTTAAATATTGGGCTTTTTGTATTAATACAGAAATAGCTTTCAAGTCAACAAAATGACTTTGCGTGTTTCATTTGCAGTTTTTATTAAATATTGGTTTATCCGAATCGCACGATGTTAGGAGCCTCGTCTTCTCATCTTACTCTAAATACAAACAAATAAAAGGTAAGATTAGTGAAGTGGAAAGGCACATTGATATAAGTTTTACTCACGTGGTGCTGTTTCAGCCAAGTCGCACTTGGATCAACTGCTAGTTGATCTGTCACCACTTCACTCGCCTGCTGACCAATCGTATCTGCAACAACGGTGAATGATTCAGAGGAAACTTCAATATTGCCTTACGATTTTATTTTGTCAAGTCTTTACTAAAAAACTCAAGTAGTTCTGGTATTTTCTAATAACTATCGGCTAGCTCTACAAAGTCTCCACTACAACAAACATTCTGCATTAAATTGTCTTTACCTCCAAAGCAAGGTGGAAGCTCAGGGCAACCTCAATCTGCCGCTACGTTGCCAACCTGCCCAACGCCAAACCCACTCCTATTTGACACGTCGTCAAAGTTACGTCGAGAGCAGCCACAACCACATGTGCAGCAACCATTCCTAACACCAAGCGCGTATCAACAGCTTCCAGCAAGCGTTTTCCCAATTCCAAATCATCTTCAGCAGCTTGCTGCCAGCATGTCTAGGTCTGATTCAAAATTCTTTATGCTGCCAACCGCAGAACAGCCTCAGATACGCCAGACATTATCTGAGGCACAGAGACAAGGCAGATGCAGGGTTCTCTTTACCCCCTTCTAAATCGGTGGTGATATGATGTTGAGGCACAAGCAGCAACTATTAGGGCTGGCGGAGTCGCTGAAAATCAGCTTGGTGCTAAAACAGATCAAAAGCAGGATGGTGAAGGTGAGGAATTTGGCGAACGGCCTGTCATGAACCCGCGTGTGCGCAAGCGATCGCGCACTGGAATGCTCAGGCTCCACACATCCGCTCTCGTCGTGATGGCTAACTCAGCCTTAATCTTGGATGCCACAAAGAATTGTGCTCCTGTGAAGTCTGTCTCATTGGGAGGTCACAACTTTCGAGACACGTGGTATAGGCGATCAAAGAGTGCAATTACAATGTGCTTGAAATCAGCAGTAAGCGCGTTGAGCTTGACATCTAAGTAGACGATGCGACTGACGCGGAGGTACTCTAGACCACAAATGAACTCACAGCTATAAAATCGCGTGTCATTTTCAACAAGGTTGCCAATATTTGAGACGAGATCCCGCACGTCGAATCCGCCTCCTTTGCACAGCACAAAGGCCTAAGTTAGACGAGTTCGACAGCTTTTAATCAGAGTGAGTAGAAATGGCGATCGCCCTTCCTGTCTGACGAGTCTCGCTAGAATGTGGTGCTTCCAAAGAGCACACCGAACAGCAGAGCTGTTTCGTAAGTAAAAGCTCTTTAATACACAGGTCATGGTCGTCGCGGTCTCGTCACATCTTCTTGTTTAGACACCGCATAGAGAAAGGCATTGGAACTACTGGAAATAAATTCCACCACATAAATCTATCCAGCATACATGCCTTGGACTTACTCAAAGCTGACTCGCTTGTCTACTGACTGACCTCAGAGGCTAGCACAGCTGCCAAAGGCACATTTGCTGAGCCAATCGAATCGGATCTTACTTTCTACTGGCTCGTCCCATTTGATTCTCATCCATGACGCCGGGTCAACATCGGAGGAGCCATGACTAATGTGAGTCGTTTAACATCACGCATATTTGATTTGAACGACACTTTGAAATAAGCAGTAAATGGGGTCGAATATTAAATCTATGGAGCATTTATTGTGCTAAGGCTACTTTGTGTTCCTCTTAGTCGTATAAGCAGCCAAGTTGATCCTGCTTTTGTCTGTTTTAGCGACAAGCTAATTTTCGGGCAACTCCGACATCGCTCTAGGTTGCTGCTTGTGCCTTGATAATGTACCAGCGCCTTTTCCTCCCAGTAGTACTAGAGTCTTCATTGAGGTAGCTGTCCTAGGGGTCGGTTGATGGGACACGAATCTTCAGCTGTGTTGCAGACGTCTCATTGCCAGAAATTTACCCACCGGCTCTCTTTGTATTGTAGCGCTCATTCTGGGACCGTCTTGACCTAGCGGAAGAGTCAAAAGCATGACGAGCTTAGACCACTTAATCGTTACACACTAATAACTATCTTTAAACAGTTAATTTAACAACTTGATTCTCGACTAACCAGAGTCCCGACAGGTTGCTGCGACGCATCAGTTCCTTGTATCCATTCATTTCGAGGTAGTTTTCCTCGTTAAAGTACTTTAATATCTCACCGATTTGGTATAGGGTAAAGAGAATCCTACGTCTGCCTTGTCTTTGTATCTCTAATACTGTCTGGTGTACCTGAGGATGTTCTGCGGTTGGTGTTATAAAGAAGTTCGCTGAATCATGCATGGATACGGTGGCAGCAAGTTGCTGGAGAAGAAGGTAATTTGGAATTAAGAAGACGTTTGCCGGAAGTTGTTGGCACGTGCTTGGCAGTGAGGACATTGGCTGCACATGTAGTTATAGCAGCTGCTGATGCAAATTTGACGAAGGGTCGAATAAAATTGGGTTCGGCGTCGGGAAGATTGGCAATGTAGTGGTAGATTGAGTTAGCCTGAGCTTTCAGCTTGCTTTGGAAGTAAAGAGAAATCGGTGTAGGTTATCTGTTGTAGCTCAGGCCTTGAAGTTTGTCCTCCTTCGGGTACAACTGGGCATTCCGTATTTGGCACACCTGTAAAGACAAAATGTCTGGAGTGAGAACATGTGCATCTGCATGTGGCTACATGTTATTTCCACATTTATTTGGGTCAAGAGCTTATTCATTATCGAGTGTGCAACTTTGAGTATGCAATTGGGCCCTTTTTGACTCCAACCCTACTGGCTGGCTCAACTGGGTGTGAATGCGTGGTGGATTAGACGGCTTCGCGATGGTTGGAAATGGCAATGTCACCGACGAGAAGCATTGTACAAAAGGTTTTCAATGCCAACCCTGACCGATGTGCGAATAAATAGTACAGCTGCATGGGACGACAAATGGGCCCAGCTTCAACTCATGATCACCGATGGACGGAATATGGTAGCAAAAGGACAAAAGCTTGAGGTAAAAGGTCTGCAAACAAGGAAGCATAAAAGAGTGATAAGGTAATTTGATAATTCTTTTGTCTTGCAGCGTGGCCAGATGTTGGAGTTGTTTAGGGTCAAGAAAGTCCACAGGCTTTATCACTGTATAGTTAAACATGATGAAATTGTGACCACACAATTCTGCGCCTTATTTATAGGCTATGAGAGCCAATAAAATCTACGTTTACGGATCAGACCAATAAGATTCGAGGGCCTTAATTGTGTCGAAACAATTATTTGCAACGACGCCATGTCATGCTCATTCGTTAGACAGGAGTGACTCATAGTGGATAGCAACTAATCACCGTACAACTCAAATTTACGTCAGCTTAGCGGCATCGGAGTCATGTGAAAGGCAAAAAGGCTCCACCTCGTCAAACAACCACCTTTAACTGATTTCGAAAAAAAACACTAGCATCTACGAGGAAATTGCGGAAATGAATGGAATCAGCAAAAAAATATTGCTATAAGAAAGACATGGTCAACCGAATGAAGAGGATAGCGTACAGTCGACTTTCAATTACCCTGCTCCCAAATACTTAAGGCACTGTCTAATCAAAATCTTACAAAGCGCTAAGCATAGGCAGATATAAAAGCGTATGAAAAATAAAGAGGGGAGCACATTTGAATCGTTAATCACTTTAACAATGGCAGAGTGGAAAGAAGAAATAACGCAGAGCTCATTTGTAAAGACACTACAGATCAAGAACTCGACAATGTGTCTCATGCCTTTGATGATGGACACAGTTCGACACAATGATCCCTGAGTGAGTCCTGCGACCCTGTGGATAGACATCGACCGATTTACAGACACCATGATAACTGATGGTACGATCCCTAAGGGCGACGCTGATTGATGGTATTGATGCCCATTTATGGATCCCGTGTCTATTAGGATGAGTCCAGATCGATAGACAGGACCATGGCGATGAGGCACGCAACTCTTTTGCTTGCGTTTGGTGATTTTAAACACAACCGGTTAATACTGTTTTGCGCAATCCCTTACTTAAAGGCAAAATCTTGTGCAACGCCTACTGCACTTAGTCGTTGGAAATGTCATTTCCTGTGCTTTGTAGGAAGACGAATTAAAAGGCACACAAAAGACCATCAATGCAGTTCTGCGCTGACGTGATCCACATCACTCCGACGTCCATGAATGCCTAGTGTGACCCTACTAGCCATTTAGCATTGCTGCATCTCATCTTCGGCGGCAGCTGCAATCTTATAGCTACAGTACTTTACACCTGTTCCCCTCCCTTACCTATAATCGGTACAAATGCTAGCAAACTGAGTGGTCTCTTAGCATAGATTTAGTGTTAGCTTCCCATTCGTCGAACTAAAGTGCGTTCTAGCATCTTAGCCATTCAGTTATAGGCTATCCACCATTTGAATGCATTCTGTGAACACTGCAGACAGGTCTGTCTCGGCCAGCCTCATATATTAACCGCGTGATGCCCGAATTGACCCTCACACACCCCGCAGATCGAGAAAGGAACAGACGAACATATCGATAGTTGGGAAAATCGACAGGTAGGTAGGTGGGCAGATAAAAGGGATTGAGATTTACGGAGTGACTGGAAGGTCATTGGGCAGCTGACACTAGCATTATCGCCTCACCAAGCCTCTAACTCTACATCTCTACTGACTTAACAAGTGCATAAAAATGAACAGATGAACAATCAAAGAATTTTAGTACCTTGCGAAGCACTCATCCAAAAACAACATGCACAATAGGTTTGGTGGTGGAAAAGGATACATTGAGTAGAGGGAAAGACGTGGATATGACACTACTTGCGACGGCTGTCAAACCCAAGTTCTCATTACCTTCCATATATCACAGAAAATGTGGCGCATCGCAAACAGCAGTCGTATGATGGAAACAATGCCAATTAATGTCACTACACTAGGGTGGGATCTCCACCACACCTCGCCTTTGTCCATGTCTGCGTAGGACTTATCGGCTCAACATCAAGCGTCGCATTAAAAAAGGAGCGCGACAAATGATCGATATCGTCAATTGTCGGCTTGCAGGGCTGAAGACCCACGTATACCTTAAGCGTGCTTATGCTAGTGATACGCTCTCCTCCTTCCACGCTGTCTTGTGCACATACAGCTCCATTTAATCGGACACACGCATGACAGCACTCAGTCAGTTAACATTATGTGTAATAGACCAGCCAATATGTGCGTGCGTTTCAAACGGTAACACCACATGTGACGTGCGTAAATAAGACAGCTGCTGTCAATCGTCGTTGACAGCAATATGATCAAAATTAATCAATGCTCTCCCAAACACGAGTCACGAGGGTGTCAGGGTGTTACTTTAGCATCTTCGACAGTCAAATCTTCTGATGTTGATGAGGCGATTCCAATACGACCACTCACATCAGGCAGGACTGCACAAGTGTTCAAGTGCCGCATCTCATGCAGCTGAGGTAAAGCTGATAGAGATAACTGGGCGGGGAGGTCCACAGACAGCGAAATAAACAGGTCTCCTCACCTTCGCCTATCTATCCATCCACACATCCACCAGCCAAATAACCCAAGTTAAGATCGCTAAAATAAATAGATGAAGCATTATGCTTGACAATACACATCTGTCTGCCTCGGGAGACGTCCACTAATTACTGGTCGTCATAAATATTAACCTAGCTGATCCAAGGGAGACGTCAAACCTGTCTCCATGACCCATCAGTTGGCTATTTGTCGCAAAGTTAAAACAGCTAAAGGCAAGGCTAATTATCTCTACGACTAAGGCGAGGGCGGAGAAGACCACACCAAAATGCTACATTGCTGCTGCAGGAAAGCGAACAAATCGAGGTTATTATTGAGTTGTCTTTCAACTCATCACCGTGTCAATACGTTTCCAATGAACACTTCATTCATAAGTATGTAAGTGACAGGCATCGCAGGGTGCCTCTTTGACAATAATGAATGTGCACAGTTACGTGGTTTACAAAAGAAGCGCCAAACAACCGAAGTTGCGTCCTCTCCCATGCCTGTTAACTCGTTTACAAAGCAGCCTCATTAGAAAGGAACCCACAGAGTTGCTTGACATTTAGCAAAATTTGAGCGCGCGTAAAAATGGGTATTAAATTACGAGGTGGTCCTCCTCAACTCCGCAAAACAAGTTTCCTAACCACAAGTAGACTAATCAGAATATGCCAACTTGATACAACTGTGCGTAGTGCCATGCTGACGTTCGATTTAGAAAATAAGAACACTTGTTTGGAAATGACAGTCACAGTCCATTGTAAATGCCTACACGCTCAATGGCTCAAATCGCCGTATATTGCCCACAAGCATCAAGTACACTCAATCCAGTCACCACGAATTTAGCATGATTTGCAACAAATGCAAACAACTTGTCTGAATTTAGTTTCTTTAAATATCCGTTAAAACCCACTTAACAACCTTCCTTGGTTAGTTTAGAATGACAATACGAGCAAGAGACGAACGTACGCCATCCACCCTTCTAAACGGAAGGTGAAAGCAAAATGCGCAAGAGAGACGAATTCAGCCAGTGGCACGACCAGATGTCAATGAGCACAAAAGCTAGGACTAACAATATTTAGAAAATACCAGTGCTAGGTGAAAGCCTTTCAACAAGTAGCGGTAGCAAGCAAGTGAAACGCGTGAAATATAAGGAGGAAATACACAGTTATTCCTAAACCAACGCTGGAATCCCATAGAACATACCGACTGCAGCCAATGCAAAGGACTACACGTTGCACTCAGGCGTCACACCTCACCAAAGTGCATTAACGAAAAGTAGCATGCGTAAATAGGGCTTATCAAATGTATGCAATGTTAATTTCACGCACCTATAAATCGACGAGTCGCTTCCTTCATACATCCACGATCATCACAATCATTGACGTAGCTTTCTCTGCCTACCACAACACAAAGCAGGAACCATAGCAAGTCACCGCCTGCATCCCACTTCACGGCAGACTTCCAACAATTTCGACAAAATTCCATCAGCGAACGCTGATCTCCAAGACGTCCTTTGGCGGCGGCACAGCCTCAACGAAGTACCTATTCTTTGCAGAGTTGGAAGGTAAACTGCCAACACACCGCTTCTTTTGTTCATTGATCCTCATTTCACGCGATAAAATCCGATGCCTACATCCACCCATCACCAGCGCCATTAAATACTTCATCCAAGGAGCATACCGAGATTTAAAGAAGCAATGCCAATCAAGGCGGTAGATTAAAACGCTGCGTGGACGATGGAGTGGGCTGCACATTGATGCCTCAGTCGTAGCATAATCTTTACGATCTTGGCTTAGGCTTTTCCGATCGCGTCTGCTGAGGTTACAGGAGATGACATTCAGTTCATCAGTGGATAAGAAGGGAGAGCACGGCTACTATATCTGCGTCCAATGAGCACGACAGATTCCACTGATAGGACCGCTGCAGCAATTTAAAAATGTAGCTGTCGTATTGCATTTGTAAAATGCAATAGACTTCGAGGAAAGGATACACAGTGAATCCATTAAGGCACAGCATCAATTAAACCGCTCCGCCGCTCCCCTTGTTAGATCTCCAGCGTCAGTCATCACAACGTAATCAGTGCTGCAAGAAGCACCAACGAGCTAATAGTACGAGTCGTCGACATTCGACGTGATTGAGGCGATGCTTAACATCAACGTCGGTGATCCCCTCAGCAGTTCGATTTGACTTAGAGTTTCGTCCCGCTTGGGAATGAAATTGCAAAATAAGAGGTTCTGCCGGACCTCAGTATGTCCTTAGGGAGTCGTTAGCACACCACTCTCCTTCAGCAGGTATATTAGGAGTAATCTCCGGACCAATATCTTTCCAGGTGGTCTACGGCTGGTGTCGCTTCGTTTGTTAACGGCTTTTTTGTAGAACACAGAAATGTGGTAGATGCCTAAGGAGGACATCGTTCTTAGCCCTTCTTCAATGGGATGTCAGAGATACTCCCAACCGTAGCACATGCATAGGTAGTAGATATCGGGATAGAAGTCCTATAGAGTCGGATTCGCTTTTCGTTGTCACCAATGTAGCATCCCGAGGCTTTCTTGAGGGCAAAAGAAAGCAAAATACCAGGGCAGAATGTATGTATTCAACTAACAGAGAGATCTGAGCTACTGGCATGGCCCGGAGGCCAGCCTACGCGGCTAACAAGATGGTCATCCCTGCGACCCTGACCGCAACCGGCAGTCCAACCAAACAAAGTATTACAGCAATGGATGTATGAAATGAACAAAAAGTGTAAACAATTTTCTGCTTTCGTAAGTTAAATATCATGTTTGTTGTTTTTATAATACTTAAATCAGTTTCGCAAATTAGTTTGGCTGGGTATCCAAACGCGTAATTTGGTTGGAATTATAGTGCCAATTTAACCGCAAGGTCGTTAGTTGTGTGGTCATGTTTAAAAGGTATTTGAGATCGAAGGGAGCTAAGATTAAAGTCCCATCTGTCTCAAACTGCATGTAAGCGTATACCTGAGGTTGCTGTGGTTTTTGCGCACATTTAGAAGACGCTTCTAAGTGTCGGCACATCTAATGAGGGGTGTTGGAAACTGCTACCAAATTAGATGACTGTAAACTACACCAGAAGATGAAGAGGAGGAATGTAGTCATTCAGAAAAAAATTGATACCCAAGTCTTTTCCTCGGTGGTCGACGACGACGCAACAGACAGTGATAGTGAAAGCTTGGCGTTCGTTTGAGTGAAGACCTGTAGGGAGGAGGACGGAAGTAATGTGCACATCTGTGTTCGGCCCAGGCGTCGAAGCGGGATAAGTTGCCACTGATTGTGCAGAGCTTGCTAGCTGAGAAACATTCCATGTGGGGAGGAATTTGCGGAATCTTCTCGAAAGGCATTCTTGTAAGCATAGTGTGGTGTGCGGTTTGTGGTATTCTTTGTTGGTCGGCCAAAAACTGTGTGCTGGTTTAAATTGCATTCTCATTTCCAACATGCCTATTATGTGTATCATCCAAGCAACTTCTCTCTGGGTTTCCTTGCAGTAAAATGCAGTGTGCGCTGCACAGCATCTTTGTTGTATGACTACTGGCTCACCCTTTTCTAAGCGTATAACGATCCAACACTTTGCAAGTATGAGATTAGATGCAAGTACTACAACTATGCTTTTTACTGGAGGAGAGTGTAGCACAATGCACGGGAGGGGATGAGCTTCGTGATGGAAACACATGCGTGTGCAGCGTCTGTCGGAAGCCAAAGTTAACCACGAGGCCCACTCGCGTCAATCCAGCACCTCCCATTCTCATTGTCCAATTAAACAGGTTAGTGGACTCACGGTCACTTCTTTCTTGTAATCGACATCCTTTTAGCCATAGTCCATTTAGTATAGTTTAACGACAAACACAGTCTCTGCCTTAAAATGCCATTTACAGATGAATTTGCGGGTAAGGATAGAGCATTTATTTTAATTGCAGCATCAAACATTGAAAAGGGTACTAGAAGGTGGCAGTTGAATGCATTGATTGCGCCAACTAAGACGTGAAGGCTCCTTTGGACAGGTAACAATTTAACCCAATTTCCACAGAGCAGTTGCAACAAATATTTGCATTTCCTAATCTTTTGCACATAGCATCATGAACCAGGCACACCATCAGGCGCATTTCATCAGTCTTCCGCTAAGGGCCTATGAGCAATGTGGGCTACTACTGAATACGGTTCAGTAGACGAGTTGCTACGACCTGCATACAATTGAAAGAAAGGAAAAACTTAAAGCCATTACGTTTGTAGATTTATAAAGGTGGTTTACTGGTCATTGGGCGCTTGTGACGGTTAAGATTCACTGGCAAAGCTGTGGGTCTCCTAACAATGCCTCGCCAGTAAGGCGCCATCGTGTTTGCCAATCGGATCCCTGATAGATAGCTGCAGTTCTGGTTCCTAAAGTACCAAAACTTTGTTATGGTTTACATTTGACTCATTCTAAGACTCCCTCTTCCCCAGAGCTATGTCCGCTTTGCTGCCATGAGACCCACTCAGTTCACTTAGATTTCTGATGTCCGCTGAAAGGCTCCAGGGCGCTAGGCGAATAAGTGCCTGCTCCCAACATCCATCCGCATTTGCTTTTCACAATGATGTACACATATTTACGAGATCGGTTTGATTATAAAAATGAGGTAAGAGTAGGATGATCCCGGAATGCAGATTATAAGGCAGTTTATTCAATACCACGATAAATGCGGCTTGGATAAAAAGACTGCAGCTAGTATATGGGATGGCAAGGCATGGTGGTGCATGGGTCGCTTCGGTGGAGGCATACAAAGTCAAAGGTTCTGCATTCTATGCAGAAATAACTTGGCAACAACTTGTTTTTAAGCTGTAGAGCACACTGAAATGGCCTGTGGTTGGCCTGCTGGTATCAGAGGTCAGTTAGTTACTTTTGTTAAAAACACAATTCAGCAATTCGGATATAATTCATTTGCATCTGCTTCACAGTTTAGATTATGCCGTTAAAGCCTTTAGGTCGGGTGAAGGGTACAGTTTGACGTCACAAGCCAATTTTGATTTCGATGATGAGGTTGCAGCCAATCAATGGTCTAATGGTTGACACCTATGCGATTATGTGCATTTGCGATACTTTATCCAAAGATGACATGACCATGCTCCTCACTACCGTGTACCACTGCATAGGGTCCTGTGATGTTGACGCAAGCATTCCTGGGCAGAGGTTTTCATGTCCTCGCCTCTTTCTTTCTTAGCTACAGTCTGAATGTTTTTTCTCCGAAATAATCCCATAATCCTCCCTGGTTATTCAATTCGCACTTAGTTTCTGTTCTTTCATTACAGCTGAAGGGGGAACTGACTGTGCAAAGTCAATTTTAACGTGTGGCCAGTCCACGAAACGGTAAGCTAATAGTCCCCCATATTCTCTATTAACTCTGCTATATGCATAGTTGAATGCAGAGGCGTCCAGCTTTAGAAACAGTTTTTCGACAAGAAGAACGCATATATAACGTACGATTCAATCATCTAGTAAGAAAAAAAAGGTTGCATTTTGAAACCAAGCAAATGACATTGGACACTAAGTGAAGCGTGTGCAATTCCATAACTTAGTCCCATTAAAATGCCATCTAAATAAGCTACTGTGTCTGTGCCTTTCCATCTGCTGATGGCTTTTCCGCTTGTTCCTCATGGAAGTGTAAATTATTCAGGAAACGTTAGGTGGTCCAATCACTAACGAATATAATAATGACACCTGCTTATCTTGACATTTTTTGGGCACAGACAATCGCGTACTCACTGATGGATAAGCATGCAAACCTGCAAGATAAGTAGAATGGAAGTGACTGTTATGAATTGGAAAAGAGGAAGCAACCTAGGAAGCCCCTGCAGCTTTGTCTCATTCTTGTGTAGGTTTTCGGACATATTTAATTGAGAATTTTAAAGGGCACTGGCCCAGACTCGGGCCTAAGACAGGGAAATGAGCAATCGGATGGGGTATTTGGTTGAAGTTGATTAATGAATAAGTGGCCAACGCTAAGCAAAGTGAATGCAGCAAGGTGTAGAAGGTTTGCCGACTCGTACGCAAATGTTTGAACCTACAGTTCTACTTTGAAAGTGACAGTAAGTGAGTCCAATGTAGTTGACAACGAGGTGGGATTCGGATCGACAGGGAAATAAAGGAAAGCGGATGAATAGGAGCAGGAAAAGCCATTTACTATATCACGCATTATTTTAGCATTCCCTTAATCACAAAATGACATCAGGTAACTGAACAGAATTCTGCTCTGTTCCAAGTATGAAACCTTATTTGGGCTAGGATTCCTGTTCAAGCCCTAGTTTACGCGACAGACACCAGATCTCTCTCACCCCACTACAGGTAAAACAGCGGTCTAAGACAAGAAAGCTTGTATTCATTTAAATATGAACACGATGAACGAACCTGTTTACAATGCCGAGCAATTCGCATAGTGTTCCAGATAATTAGATCACAGATTCCTGCATCCGTCTCCAAATTACATTTTGGCATGCCCATTTAAATATGTCTCTGCGATTTGTAATGTGGACACCACTATCTCTGGCGTGCCAAATTCGCCAGTTCATAGGCGCAGTCATTAGAGGGGAGTTGTTGACGAAGCCGAGTTCCTTCGCATAATCCATGAAGAGGTCCATCCCACTTTCCTCCTTGTTCCTCACATCGTCTATAATTACAATTCCAAATGTGTGCGTGGGCGACAAGGTTCTAAATATGGCTAGTAGTTTGGTAATAATGCTGGAGCCATGCCTTGGAAACAGTGAAAGCTCAAGTACATAGAGTACGCAGTCGAACACGGCAAATTGTGTTTTACTCAGGCTTTTCTCGTACGAATCGCTACAAGGTACTACATTACCAGTATCCGGAGAAGGATAAAAGGTATGTGTCTGAGGGTAATAACGGTGAGTTTGAACGCACACCGATGTGGGACGGGTGGAATTTACTATTTTGAGAAATGCATTGCTGTTGATACCCAATTGATGCACTGGATAAGGAGCTCTGCTCCGCTTTGCCAAGACTGAATTGTATATAGGGCAACTGACTGTTTCATACACATCGTAAGGAGCTCGAAGTTGTGAGAATTGAAGCCCAAACTGCATTTGATTAAAGCGGTGCTCAACGGCTTTGCAAATGTCTGCAGTGCGTGGAGGTGACTCGTCTGAATACAGCGTTGTGCAAACTTGTCTGTCAATCCACCTCCACCTGCTGATGTATGAGTAGGGCGTTTGTAGGAAGAGAATCCACTCCCAGCTTGGAATCGCTGTGCAAACATTCACTATGTCAACAACGCTAAGGTATTTGCACAACGTTTCAACCAAATCTCGACGGAGGTCCGTGATCTTATTTTGCCATTTTGCCTGAAAAACGCAATCGGTAATTAACTGGCAGCTGGGAATATTTGAGGCAGGATGAGAATGAACTATCAAATGCATCATGCTTAATGACGTACAAAAAGTAGAAGTCGCCTAGACCGTAGTTTGCAGCTAAACTGAGGGAATAGTAGTTTTTGATAGCCGGGTAGACTCAACTTACTTCCAGATCCATGTTGTGATTTCTGACGGTCGCTTTGAAGTTCTCGCAGCGTGAGTGAAGTAGGACTGCGAGATGGACCTCAAATCATCTTCATCATTGAGAAGCGAGAGCTAATCAACCTTGAGAGTGCCATTTAAGTGTAGTTCAAACCGTGATCGGGACAGTTTGAATGGAATAGCATTGTTAACTCATAGTTAAGCGTGTCCAGATTAGTAGCCGGCAGCAAAATGCCGTTGACTAATGTAAAGGCTGGTTTTCTTGGTCACTGGTGCTTCTCGATGGAGTTTACAGCTTAATTGAATCCTGCATTAAAAGAGTATTTCAGTCTTACATCTAGCTATGATTGCGCTGAATGTTTTGCAAAATTTTCGGCCTGTGAATCGATTCTCTATGCTAGAAGAGACTTTAGTTAGGTCAGTAGGTGACTTTGACTTTAAGTATCTCTTCCATCGCATGGAAACTTGAAGACCGGCACAAATGCCTCGCATGTGCTCTCTTTCGTCGTTGACTACGTTGTAATGGGTGACATTGAATGTTGACCAAGAAAATAAAAAAGGGACAGGCTGTGCAGTAGTTATTTTTTGCGTGACCACAAAAACGCCTATATACCCTACTTTGCGATGCACTGCTACGCCACTTGACCCTTAAATTTATTTAGAATTCTGTCTAAGGGTCTAGTAATGCACCATTTTACCCTGACGTGGCTTTCAGCTCTGTCCAAGCGTTCATTTTTATCTCAGTTGACTGCCACAATGGCCCTGAGTATTATGCAGGAGTCTATTGCAACGCATTTTTACACCCCTAATGTTACCGAATCATGCTTGGGCTCTATTAAAACCTCATTTGACTTATAAAATCACATTAATTTGTATCCGAACATTCGTCACTAAGCTAGTTACTGCATAAAAAGAATATGAGCCCTGTCTGGAACCTATTTTTGCGTCTTTAACCTCGAAATGACCTTGAGCCGAGTACTTTAGTTTGCTATTTTGGGATTAGCCATTAATCATGACCTTGAACTCAGCCTCGGAAATCGGCATCGCGTCATTTGACCCCAAAAGTTGCCCTAATCTGCGTCCATGTCTCCATAGCTATGTCATTTGACATGGGTCTAGCCTCCGTCATTCGTCTCACAAAATGCCGCTTAATTGTGCCCTAGCATTCACGATTGCGGCTTTGATCCTCAGATAGGACCTTGAAATCTGTCCAGGGACAATCATTGTGCCATTCGACCTGCATTGCTTGTTTGGATTTAGGTTTAGGCTGAGCAAAATTAGTTAGCCATATTGCCTTCAATGAGCTGGCTAACTACTAGGCCACACTAACAGATAAAATTCCGCCTTTTTGCAAAATGTATGCATTCTACTTAAGTATTACGGCTTTAGAGAGACCAAATTCTCCGCATTAGTGTGTGCTGAGTTTTAATTCATGTAGCGCACCATCCTATTTAGTTCAAACCTCTAAGAGCCATTTTGATCGAGCGAACAGTCCTCTTAACAAAGCTTATAGGCCTCTGCATTGGCATTGGTTACATAAAAATATGACAACTGACAAGTGATCGGCTGCCAATCCTTCATGCGTTTTCAGCTAAGTAATAATGAGATCTTCAGGTTTATATTCTTGTACCTGATAAAATATGCATGTTGAGGTCGTGAAGCAGAGAGATGTTTTAAGATTACTGCATTGCTAAGACGATTTATTGTCGACGCACATCCGTTAATACTCTCTTCTACAATGTCGAGTCTCAATGACATCACCTTATTTTGTGAGAAGGTAATTAATACTCGAGCGTATTTTGAAGCCAGTTAATAAAGTCAGTTAAAGCACTTTGTTCTGAAACGCAAAGCGTCCTGAATCAAAGCTAACCAACTCGATTGCTTTGCGATTAGCCCATTATCAGAGTCAGTGATAGGTAACTTATTTCACACACGTCACGTCATCTCTACCTATTAAACAAAGCTTGTGTAAATGGTCCTGCATGCTGTAAAGTTGGCACATATATGCACTACTCCTCCGAGCTTGTAATATTTTTAAAGTTAGTGCTGAGTTGTAGTGAAATCGTAAAAGACAAAAATAATGCAAAGTGCAGGGTTGGGCAATGGGGAACTAACTATCTAGCTTAACTAATCGCTGAGTTGAATTCCCTTTAGTGGGTAAAAAGAGCTAAATTGTGGGAATCTTTATCACAACAACCTCTTCCTCTCCTTAATCTCCTCCAAAATCGTCATCGTCCCGCATATAAAGACCGTTCACAAAATGCCCAAAATGATTGCATGTAGCCGACTTAGTATCCTGGAGGTCGATGTATCACATCAGAGGTGATGGAATTTATTACGGTCATAAGACACTTTGATCGACATAGTGGATGGCGCCTACAATGGCACTGCTTTGCAGAATTTACCACGAACAGCATGGAGCGGAATCGGCAAGTGGAGGAAGTCTCGAGAAGCACATTGTTAATCGCTTTCTTCTAATAAATACTTGATGTTAGCAGATCTGCTGTAAGAAATTGATTTTTGTGCGTACCCATCAGCGAGGTGGGATATTTATTAACATGTATGATGTTTTT
This sequence comes from Taenia hydatigena, assembly GCA_036345935.2. Lineage (NCBI taxonomy): Eukaryota > Metazoa > Platyhelminthes > Cestoda > Cyclophyllidea > Taeniidae > Taenia > Taenia hydatigena. Next base: position 37,874 of record JADWOT020001618.1, on the reverse strand, counting down.
CAGTGGAACGCGCCGCGAATCGCCACTGCCAATACTGAGTCGAAGTTGAGTGCTTGTGTGAGACGCAATAACTCTAAGACGGGCTCGAAAAGGTCTCCTTTGCCTAACAGAAGAAAAAATAAAGCTTTTTCAATGGGAATATTGTTGAACGTCTGGCGCAGCCTTGCGATGATTGGGTCTTATCTGGGGCGCAGCATTGCCACAGGTAAAATTTGAGGCTTCGGTTCCACTCTACAAATCCTAAGCGAGGCAAAAGGATCAATTTGCCAAAGGCGTCGATCTCATTAACTACTTAGAACCTATTTTGATGGATTACATGGATGTCTCCATATAATTGCGAAAACATAAAGATAGATTCGTAGACTAAGGTAGTCCAGTGGATTTAAATCCTTTCTGCTAAAACTTTACTACAGGATCGGCGTGCGTTGGCAGGCATCACGGTCTGTGGGACCTTTTAACTACCCTTGTTCTTGATTTTTTAATGAAACGAATTTAGTTGGGTATGGGAGATTTAAGCCAAAAACCGAAGTTAAAATTCAAATGAGTATAGGATTCGTTACGGATTTAAAGTAGTCTGCATTCCGCTGCTGCCGAATTAAAAGATATCTGCCTTAAACAGCATAACTCTCGTCTAGCAGGCAGCAATTATGCCAAGCCGGGTAAGTTCATTCAAAATAAACTGTCACTTTAGCGATCAAATAGGAGCTTAAACTGGGACTGTTTTGTTTTGAAATACTATCCCTCACACAACAAGGTCGGATCAAATGAAGGTGTGAGATAAGTCTCCTATGTCTGGAGCAGATGCTTGAGACAAAGAGTAGCTGCGTTAAATCGCTTACAAGGCGCACCGCGTTTGAAGAAGACGTGACATTCTAGACGATAAAAATGGGATTAATCTACGATTCTCTGTATCAAGAACACTCATCGATTCCGAAATCCACCATGATCTAAAAGGCCGAAGAAGATAAATGGGAGCATACAGATTTTCACTTGCGCTTAGTTTATGAAGTAGAGCTGCTATGCTGACTAATTAGTGGTAAAAATTGCACCTTTTTAAGCATCCTGCATGACTTACATCACCGCCATTCCTTTAAACGATCCATTGACCAAATCACACGTCAAAGGCCCTACTTCATCCTCAGAAGACCACACCAAGTCTGAATCTCTTTTATCTGTCTCAACATTAAATATTGGAGTTTGCGTAGCATGAAAAGTGCCTGCTCTGCCTTAGCACCTATTCTGGAACAGTTGATCAGTGCGCCATAATGCATTTCCGTAATTATGGTAAGAATATTGAAAATTGGTAAGTGACCTGTGGCGAGACATCTCTTCCACACAATATTTCATGCCAAACCACAGCAAAAGGACCTTTTCCGTGCATAGATGATCCGAAGTCTCATGCCAATGAGGTCACACAAGGACTTTGACTTCATCTAGATACTAGGATGTTCAGTGTACCTTATTACATTAGGAGTTTATTATGACGAGTAAGTAGACGCAGAATTGTAGATCAATCTATGCAATTACACGGCATAATGCCTTGAGATATGTCTCCGTGTTGGCGTACCCAGGCTCGAATAATCAGGACGCAAAACTGTCCATTCCTAAGGTCACAGTTGAAACAACTCTGAGATCATGAGCTCAATCCGCTTAATTTCAAAACATTCTTTGTTAAGGAAAATACTGGAAGTGGAAGATATGCAGCAACGAATAAAATTGCTTCCCTACATTCGTTGGCCAATCACTAATTTTTTGCTACAAGAGCATTGAAAATGACGAAAGAAGGCAAAAGAAGGCAAATTTCATTTATCAGGTTATCCCCCTATTGTTTAGTTTAGGTGGAGGGACAGAAGTTGTGGCTGTCAAAGATAAATGAATATTGATGGTGACTTGGTGATCACGCCCAAGTGGTCCCTCTGTCATGATTACTGAATGTAGGTGAGCGTGCCCAAAATGGAAATCGCAGGTGTTGTAAGAGTCGTGAAGTAAGAAATAACACCGCCCTTGATTTACCGGTTAAGATCGGCTAGAAAATACTGATTTAGGTTGTTGCTTCCGGATTATAAGATAGAAATAAATGAAGAGTCATTGCACTCCTAGAATGCCGATTCGCGTAAAGAGAAGGTTGAAGTAAACTGAAGATAATCCTTCCGGCTGCACACAGAGGACCAAATATGGCCTAGATTGGTGAATGTCACTTTTACCAAGGACCAAATCAACAGCAGTCTTTTGCGGTAGTCTGGAGTGGTAAGAATCACTTTGAGTCCAGCCGTCTTCATTATGATTGAAGTAATTTCAATTCATTTAGAGGTACAGCAGCACCCTGCAAATTGCTCTACTCTTCAGACTAGTTCAAATAAATACTTTGAATTCAACCAGCACATGCAAAATCACTTCATTCAGTCCTTGATTAACAATTTATTATGGTACAAAAGCGGTGTATTTTACACAGGCTCCAGGCATATTATTAAAGTTAGCTTGACGCAATTATTTTAGGTCTCTTAGGCGCCTGCAACGTACACGAACTTTGTAGCAAAGTCTAAGAGTATCAGAAGCATAAACAATGTCGAAAGCAACTCCATTAGACCCACTCGGTATGGTTTAGTCATTGTTGTGCGGTGACAACTTTGTCGTTGCTTGTCGGTAAGACCTCACTACGAATTGGGTAGCATTTAAACAGTATAGTGATTGATCCATATCTGGACCTAATATGAAATTTGCTTTAAAGCATAAATTTTAATCAAAGTCGAAAAGTTAAATAAAATCACAAGGTATTTGTCTACAGCTCTGCGTGAATTTACAGGTGCAAACCATGTTGATTAAAAATCCTTCTGCCCTAGAACAGGCGACATACATCCCTATTACTTTGCAAGGCTCCAATGGTCATCAGTGGTCACATTTGAAGTTCACAAGCCCTACTATGTACAGAATCACCTTTGATTCTCAGGGTATCGGCCCGAAACACAGGTAAAATAAGTGTCCCCTCCCACAACACGTTCATTCGCTA
>JADWOT020001618.1:0-34233 GCA_036345935.2 Taenia hydatigena | reverse complement strand
AAGTGGAGGTGGATTGACAGACAGGTTTGTACAACGCTGTATTCAAACGAGTCACCTCCGCGCACTGCAGACATTTGCAAAGCCATTGAGCAGCACTTTAGTCAAATACAGTTTGGCCTTCAATTCCCACTGATTCGAGCTCCTCATGGTGCGTACGATGGCGTCGCATGCCTTCTAGTTCTTTCCATCTTGACAAAGTGGGGGAACGTTTTCCGCCCTATACATCCATTGGAGCTGGAAACTTATTTCTCTCTGAACATTGTTAACTCTACCGACCCCACATCAATATACACTCGGTCAACAGATTACCGCCTTCCTGCAAATGGCTATTGTCGTCCTCCAAGGTCTACCGACTTTCAACTTGTTGGCAGTGAATTGGAGGGGATCCTGAGTAGCCAAATACCACGATTTACTGCACTCGACTGCGTTCTCTATGTAATTAAGATGTCTCTTTTCACGAGGCACGGCCCCAATGTTGTTATCGAGCTGCAAGCCATATTGAAGACCTTGTCAGCTAGACAAACTTTTGGGATCGTAATTATAGACGATGTGAGGAGGAGAGAGGAAAGTGGAATGGAGCTCTTCATAGGCTATGCGAAAAAACTCGGTTTCCTTAATGACTCGCCTCTAATGACTACGCCAATTAACTGGCGCATTTGGCACGTTCATGACTGCAACAGTCACATTAAGCAGCGCAGGGACATATTCGAATGGGTGTGCCAGGATGTAATTTGGAGGCGGATGCAAGAATTGCAATTTAATTAGCTACGACACTTTGTAGAATGCTTGGCTTTGTGATTAGATTTGCTTAGTTTGTTATGTAATAAGCAAGATTTGTACGATGTTGTTTTTCTCGAAGATGCTTTTCATCTGTATTGGGGTCAGGGATCTGGTGTTTTTCGCGTTGAATGGACTTGAGTACGCTTCTGCGCGGTCGAAGCATAAGATATGATGATTGCAGCATTGCTTGATGCAGAGGGTGGCTTCTTTCATTTCGACTAATGCACCCCCTTCTCATTCCTCGTTGATCCAAGTCCCACTGCATTGTCAACTTACTCTGACTTGCCTACTGACGAGTTGGAAGTAGTTTTGCAAGCACGAATTTTTTACGCACAAGTTCGCGTATATTTTGCCTCTTGCAGCACTCACTTCGATTTACATTATTTTTGTAGTTGTCCGTCATATTTGATTAAACGCTGCATTCACTTTGATCCAAATCGGAGCCAATATTTCCTGAGACTCCCGAGAAAAGATCACCAAAGTGCCACACAGGAATAAAACCATTATGGTTTACTAACTCATTTTTTACGAATGGTGGCAGCCACTTTTATCCCATCTAAATCACATTGTTGGGTACTTGTCGATCAGTGAACGCATTGAAACCTGTGCCCTGAATTGGCAAGATAAGAAGGCGCTGTTATTAATTCCACCAGTAATTAGACAGCCTAATATTGTATGGCGAATCCGCACCTCTACATGAAACGGTGGTTTGTGCTTAGAGTTTAATTACAAGCGACGACGCTAGCTGCTGAGTGAGAAATCATATCTCGGGTGACACGGAATCATGCGCTAATTTGAGCCGTATGTATTTGCTAACACTGGACGCTTTTACAGTCAGCTATGCATAGAATGGCGTCAGAGAAGAAAACAGGCAACTATTGTCCTTCTGCTTTGTTGGCAGACTGCAAATTGAGACCTTACTTCTTGTGCAGTCACTTCTTCCCTTGGTTACGTTGCGGAAGTCTTCAACTAAATGAGGTCCGTCTGCAATTAGGCGACCAGTATAAGCAGAGCATTCACACTTGAAGGAGAAATGTGCTAACATATCCTACTCCTTTTGGCCAAAAATTGTATATCCATGCAATCATGTGAACGTCTCCGAGGATACGTGATTAGCGCCAGGAATTGATGGTTGACACTTTGGTGATACTCGCACGGAAAATGCCTTTTAGCAGGTAATACGTGGTGGAAGTGATGTGTTAGCGACTAAGACAGCGAGTCCATCGCAATAAAAAGCGTGCTACAAATGAAATTAGACTTTGAAAGGAAACGTGAACCAAGTGGAAGAACGTACGTGGTGGATCTTTTAATTGCTGCAGCGTTTTTGAATACGAATCCTGACTCCGCGACCGATTTGCGATTGTAGTCAGCGCAATATGATAATGCGCTATGACCGACGAAGTTGCAATTGCTGACGTTCGTGAGGATGGATATGCGCGGTTGACGTGCATCAAACTAACCTCACCACTGATTATATTAAAGCAATTTCATATGGTTTAAGCATAAAAGCGGCGATTCCGTGGGGTCACTGTTACATTAGAGAAAAATAAGGGACGTGTCACACACTTCTTATAATTATTTTAAAAAAGCCTAATCCGTCGCCCTGTACTGCACTTCCTCAACCATTCAGTGACAGTTTGTTCAGCATATCCATAGTCACTGGATCCGGTTTTTTTTGTGAAACTCTGCATCTGGTTGCTCATGCGGAAATGTTAAGCTAGCCGATTGGAAATAGTCAGGGGAAACTACGGATATGCTGCAAAGAGGAAACCAAGTGGAACAGAAGAAAGTAAAGCCGCTATCCATGAATGCTTGCTTCAACGTCGTAGCACTGTGCTTAGTGTCACACGATAGTGCGCAAATGACTATGATTTCGGTGGGCAGAGAATTATAGATGTACATGGGATGAGCCGACGAAAGCACAATTGCTGGTTGATGCAGAAATGGGTTAGTAAGTCGTGTTTTAATAGGTTAGCATGGAACCAATAGACCAAAGTAAAAGCAGTAGAAATTAAATGCTTGCGAAGTTAGCTCACTTTATATTAAGTGTACAGACTGGTGTAGAATGCTGTGATTTGTTTTAAATAATAATAACGAGTAGTGTGGATTTGTATGTCAAAAGATGAGGAGGTGGGAATATGGACTAATACCGAACAATGCATCAAAGTAACAAAGTAAGGGTGCAAAGGAGTGCATAGATGGGTAGGATGGAACTAAATGGCAAAATTATATGTTAATTTACTTGGTTTATAATTAAGAGCCATAAGGTGTAGTATAATGGGAGACGGTTGGTCCATTTAGCTCTTGTTGGGCAGAGACGTTAAAGGGAGAAAACAACTCCAGCTAAAAAATCCAGTTCCAAAAGTACTACTGATGTGTCGAATTGAGTTCAATGGTCATACGTTTACAGAGCGCTTAGAGCTGACCTGCAATGGTGATTAGAGGGTGAGTAACTGGGTTGCGGTAAGGAATTCTTGGTCTTCGTACACGTTACAGGCATAGTTTAACAGCTGTTCGAGGTGATTGTCACCTTTCACCAAAGTAGTAAGGAAGTGCAGTTGAGGTGTTTTATGCAGATCTCATCCCTTGTTCTTCCAGCATATCTCGATTGCCTATTTTATGAACTGTGCAAGGCTAAAAATCTTTTCTTAAAAATACATTTCTCTAATATAACACTGCTTTATCTAATACTTTCTGACTTTTGAAGTCACTTTTTACTTCATAAGACGACGAACGCATTGCATGCAAACCTCAATGCAGCTGAAGACTACTTTAAGTGACAAATGCCAGCATTGATCCACGATCGCCATTTGTAGTGATAGAGGACAAGGAATTATTAAATTGGCTCTAACTGTCCTTTCTCCTCATACGCCTTTAAGAGACATGCCGTTAGGTGCAAAACTGGTGAACATTTCATCTTCGCTTGCAAGGCAACGGTGTAGGGTAGTTGGCTTGAATAACGTTTCGCTGAGTAGCAGACTACGGGTAAATTAAAGCAGAGCCAAGGCAACATCGTTTGATTGGATGGGTCCACTCATTAGCAGATCCCACAGACACACTCGAATCGGTATTTGAATCTGTTTTTCAAGGAAAATCAAAATCCTATGGTTTATTTGGGGCTTATTTCTTAGTTGAGCCAGATCACGAATAGCTTTTTCTCATTTTACAAGTCGCATTCTGTGTTGTCAAGAATTAATAGAAAATTCTATGCTTTACTTCTTAAAAGTTTTGACCACACCTTTTAGGCGCAGTCAAGGTCAGCGGCCATATGAACAGGTAGTTTAATCCTTGATCGAAAGGTTTTCTGGCACACTCTCGCATCTGCCTCTACAAAATGCGTGGTGAAAGCAGCGAATATCGGCGTTATAAGCCTTGCAGTCTCCTCTCGTCTATTCTGCTGCCATCAGCAGTGTAAGGTTTAAATTGGTCCTGCAAATGGTTCCGCTTTTAGCAAACAAGTAGAAAAGTTGGCAATGAACTCAGTTTGATCGCTAGAAAGGAGCTTACCTTACATGGTTTAGCCTGGCATTCCTTCTCTAGATTAAGTAGCAGACGTTTCGGTTGTTATTGTGGCGCAAACTTCTACTACTTCATACGCTTGTCCCAGCATTGCAATGATACGTGGTCTGGAGATGGTCGACATGGGAAGAAGATCTGGCAGATATTGCGATTATGCCTATTTATGCACTGATCAGATCTTCACATTTAGACATTCGACGCGGTGAGTAGGATGATGTTAGACGGGCGCACAAGGGTCATTAACACGTGGAATTTCAACAGTTTCCCGTGAGACATCGTCAGGATCCGCAGATTTACCAACATGAGGCAAAATTCCTTCGTGTGACTTCACCTCTCTGCGTTGGCATGCAAGTGAATTTCCGCGTTCTCGTCGTGAATGGGAATGGATAGAGCAACAGAGTGGCGTGCAAGAGCACAGCACAATAAACTCATTTTTAATCACTTTCGCAAATGGCGCAATCAAATTATAACTAACAGATTCAGAATGGTACGTTCGGCTGCGATTGCCAATGACAGTTCTCGTCGTAAATGTTTCCATCGTAGGCCTATTTGAATTGCAAAGAGCCTGTAATGGCAATGGACATTGAGAGACCACATTTATATATTATTGTGGTCCACTTAATCCCTTTTGATCTTGCTCGTGATATCTCTTTTTCACCCCGCTTTACACGCGACTGTTATTCTGAAATTTGTTGTCCTACTCAATGTTTTTCTCATTTCCTAGAGAAAATGAAGCAACTGTGGGCAGACTGACATATAGGAGCCTATTTTGAAAGCAAACCTCTGATAACATCCGAATGTCCCTGTGCTCTATTATACCCCTAATTTATATTTGTTTGGGATTCGGACTACCCTAGAGTTGGTCTGTGCTTGTTAAATTTTGCTAGTTGGTGCGACGCTCGTAAAAGTGCTTGTGTGAAGTTTAATGTCAGCTAGTGGCAATTTAGTCGAGGGTAGAATTCTCCGCCCCTGTCATTGTCAAATCGGACGAATCAGATCGCTGTGGCTAGGGTATGAGTAAGTCGTGGAACAGTGGGAATCGGTGCTCGGAGTCGACAACATCTGATCGTAACTAAGAGTTGAGAGTTTTCATGGTTGATACACAAAACTGTGTGCTTGAAGGACTATAGTGTCAGCTTGACTTGGTCGTCTGCCTCCTCCTTTCCAAGGATAGTCGGCTAATCTTCACATTGATTCCTCTTCGGCATTGTCACCTGACCCGAATTACCAAGGGGAGAGCGTGGGCTAAGCTAGAGCGTGGCTGATTTTGTACAAGGTCAGCGCTTCTTCAGCGTCCCCTTTTTATCTCAGCATAGGGATGAGGCACTACAGCCCTTTAGTTGCGAGTCTAACAACTGTAAAGCAGCAGGTTCGCCATTTTCACTTACTACTGCTTGCACTGCATCCCGTCGTTTGCTGCTCTCACGCGAGCAAAATAAACGAATCGCCTCTACCTGACATGAAAGCTTATACCAGTTTTACGTACTGTATTGCCTGGCCTGCCTCTCTTTAGCATTTGCTGACTCAAAGTCAACTGCCGTGCGAAGCGCCTTGTGGCCGCTTCAAGTACTACTCTCTTCCTACCACGGAAGATTCACTTTAATCTGAAAGAAGGAAGAAAGTAGGAGAGCCACAGAAGGAAAAAGGCGATTGGATGTAATGAAGTGAGCCGGTCGGTAGTAAAGTGGCGGCGACGCGTAGAGTTAAAAGTAAATAGGCAACCTAGTGGCCATTCAACGAAAGACCGAAGGAGATCTTACTAGGCTCAGGATGGAACCGTTTGAAGCGGATAATGAGGAGAATGAGCCCTTGCACCCATATACACTTAAGTTCACACATGCACACACATTCTTACCTGAATCCGTGCAATACCAATTAAGGTAACTCCCTAGAAGACGATTATTGAAACGGGCAATAACACACATGTTGACTCGGGTAGACAAACAGATAGGTGGGCACAGACATGTAGTGAAAAGGGCACAGATGGACCATAGATGTGGAGGGACTCTCTGCAAGGTTAATGCAGGAAGTGGGTAATGAGATAGGCAGGCAGGAGTTCGGTCAGCCCACGGATTACGAAGCAGTAGCAACGCGTCCATCTTTGCTTTCAAGAAGGTAAGTAAAGGAAGGGGAGGAGAATGAAGAAGTGAAATTAAGACGACGCGACGTAGAACAAACTAAAGTGGCTAAATGAAAAATAAATCAGAGGATTGTCAGCAATGCAAGCCAGGTACGCGAAGACAAGGTTTAGTTTTAGGTACAGTGTGGTTTGGACAGATTTGGTCCGGCCTGTGTTAATCTAGTCTGGTCATGCTTCTTTGCTTGATTTAATCATGTTGCAATTAAAAGAGACTAGTGAGGAGATGACGTACACTTACTAAGAGGGCGCTGGCGGAAGAAGAGGTAGAAGGAGCAGAAAAGGAAAGTGGAGAATCGATGTTAGATTCGAAGTAGGTGAAAGTGAGAAAAGCGCGAGGAAGGCAGAGGAGCCAGATGTTCTCGTGCCACTAAAGTGGAAAACAAAGGTAATGTATCCCAGTGTGCGTGCATTGTAGAGTTGGATGCATGGAGTACACACGGTGGAATATGATGCAAAATGCAATACTTTAAAGCACACTGAGCGCAGCAGGAGACAATTAACAATGATATGCTGGAGTTTGGCATGAGAATAGAAGAGTAGGCAGGAGGTCTTCTCTTCACCCAGTTCAAAGACATCATCAAACTGGATTCTTAATTGTGCACTTTGATCTTTAACATCTACAAAATAGAGAGAGCCTCATTTTACTTGGCATGGAGATGCGTCCAGCCGATTAGGCGGACCGAAGTAGAGTGTTAGGGCTGACTTAGATCAGTAACGAATAAGGCGCCTTACTCAAGCTTGTCATAATGTAGCTTAGGATGCTAATCTAGTCTATTCTGATTCAGTCAAAATTAGTCAGATCTAGCCGAGCATCGACTTGCGCACCGTGCTACAGTGCTTTTGCAGTGGGACATGAATATTGGGCAAGTTGTTTCACATCATCAGGTCTCCAGATGCTGCTGTCCACTTCGGACTTCGAGACGTGAATAATAAGTGTAGCACAGCAAGCGTAATTCAGGGTCTAAGTGTGATTAAAGGAATCGGCGGTTTACCCCTAAAGAATGCCCATGAGTTAACAGAGACTTTTCCGATTCTTGCCCTATTTCTACGCCTAGATCAATCGCCATTTCTCAGTGCGAATGGCAGTGGTGGTCCATTCGTTATGGATACGAGCAAAGCAATAAGAATTTTGAGCTGAAGGAGACAAAGGAAGGATTATGATTCAAGCAAAGATGCAAGAGTTCGTAAAAATGTAGCTGCGATGCAGTGTTATTCACTTATTCCCTACTTCCTCTCATCTTTTATGGCACTGATTCATTTTTCCACTCATCCGGCTAAGTGAAAAACTTGATTTTTTTCGGATAGCACACTAGAATAGGTCAGTCATCTTCATCTTTGCCCTGAGGGCACAAACGTTCCTCTATTTTTGCACTTTTGTTCATTTTTGCATACTCTGAGTTTCTCTTGCTAATCTAAATAATTTGCATTTTAGTTGCATCTACATTGCCAGACTTTATAACGCGAAAAGCTGAAAGAATATGCAGAAGGAGGAAAGCTGCTTATACCCTATTCCGAGCAACTCTCGGTCAAAATAGATAAAAGAGAACGCACCTCTAAACGCGTAGTGTCCCAGCTTTCCTTGCCACAAGAGACACCCTACACATTGGCAGCACCTAAGTTGTCTGATTGCAAAACGAGAGCTGTTGTGATCTCTTACAGAAGACGACAAGCTGCTGATTCTTAAATTTCAGATTTTTTTTTAATTAATATTAATAAAAACAAACGGGACCCTGCATCCTTTTAATTCCTGAATTCGTTACCAAAATACGATTATTGTGCTTCGACCACACCAACATTGTGGGATTGTAAAGTGACAACTACGGCAAGCAAACGGTCTTAATATTGACAGATTCTATATCAACATTGCATATACTTGCGCCGTTGCAACCTTCTTTGCTAAAATGAGCTCCCTACGTATCAAACGCGTCAAAATTGCCAGATTTATAACCGAGAACTGCTACAGGCAATTACAAAAGGAAGCAAAATGTGAGCTTCATGTCTGGCCGATTTCGATTGTAAGGAAGAGAGAAGAGCCTTGCCCCATATCCCTGCTAAAGCACTTGCAGAATGGACATGTAGATGATTTTTGATTTAAATCACTTTTAGGCGCAGAGGTGCCCGATTGTTTGAGGGTTCGCGTTCGTGCATTATCAATAGTCTGTGGCAACTTAAGCACGCTTATCAAGGGCCAAACCTTGCATTTCATAATTTGGTACGAGAAGTGCCGTAAGTAACTAATAATTGAAATGAGCTTCTGGGTTTTAAATTTGATGGAAATGAAAATCAAGAATGCAGATCGCACCTATGTACTTATGCTATCCAAGTTTTGTATTGAGATCATTCGCATTGCATCGTGTTCGCTTCTAAGCATCAAACGTCCTACAATTAAACTGCACTTCACCGAAACGCAAGCAACCTAGCATTCGATACCTACTCTTCATTATTTATAGATTAGAATGAACAAAATATGGCGCAGTGTAATGTTCGCGCTCCCTGGCTTTTTGTTTCTGCGCACTCTTAGTGCGGCTGCACAGAACAAAATGTTGTAGTTTCGGAGGAGACCTACGTATTTGGCACCGTAGCAATTTAACAGTCGAGGCCTTATTGGATCCACTTTGAGACAATTTAAGAACTGCTTAGAGGACAGTGCATTTAGGCTAATTTGGCATCGTTTCACTTTTTCAACGCCTTGTGCATACAGTGATCTAAGCAACCAGTCAAAGCATTTCCGATGGCGGTTGAACGTGGTGAACAACTCTTTCGTAAATGAATTCTTTTCTCGCTTTGTATTGAAGGCTTCTGGCTGCAACCCCATAGCTGTTAAACAACCCAAAAAGCTAAGAGTTTGTGCCTAGTTTCTAAATATGAGTACCACAGCGATTCGTAGGAAGAAACCTTACTGTGCATTAGTGATTGGAGTCTTGGGAACTAACAGTAAATTTTAATTGTTTTTAGTTTGCACAAGAAAAACATGATAAGAAACCATTAAATGCAAAAGATTCGTACCTCAGCTGTGTGCAAATTAACGCCAAAGGCAGAATCCTGATTTTGAATTGTTCGTAAACGAACTCCAGATTAGCAAGTTATGCTCTCTTCAGACACGATGCATTCCAGTGAAATTCGTGTCCTGCAAGCTCATTTTTACCGAGCGATTCCTAGTAAGTAAAATAAGTCTTGGAAAAACGCGGCAATCCTCTGCCAAAATTGTGACATTTTAGTGTAGCAACTGATCCAATCCACCAAAGATGTAGAAGGCAGTTACCGCTGATGACCTCGAAATTGATATGCTAGTTAATCAACTTAAAGCCCTGTTGCACTTAAAAAAATATGCAACCGGCAGTTGGCATGCGTTTTGAAATTCCAAACCTTATTAGCATTTATTTTTGGTCTCAAACAGTGCGTGACGCATTTTATTTAGGATAGAGGACCAAATTGTTAAGCTTTGTAAACATAGTTGGAATAAAATCTATCACTACTCTTACGCATGTGCCCATACCCGAAAAATGTTTTCATTTTTATTTCACTCTGTTGTGATGCCAAAAAATGCGATAACAACGGCCCCTACTCATTCTTCTCAAATGTCACCTCTTCGCCAAATCTTGAACTGGATCTTTTTAGCTCCACTGCAGGTGTAGCTTACGCTAATCATCGTTTGACAATGCCATTTCGCATACTGCATATTGATGTGGAAAGTAAAAGCAATCTTGGATTTATTCCACTTAGGCATTTGTAAGTGTGGCTATTGGCGGTTATTAATGAGGCAGGCTCTTGCGCCTTCTGCTGGCACACTGGTACTGAACACACCTGTTGTACCAATTTGTTCGGATGGACTGCCAGTTTCGGTCAGGGTCACGGAGATGGCCATATTGCTCTAGCCACGTAGGCTGGCCTCCACGCCATGCCAGCAGCTCATTTTCCTCTGTCTGTTAATTATATGTATTCTACCCTGGTACTTTGACCTCTTTCCACTTCAAGGGAGCCTCAGGACGCTGCAGCTCCTGTAAACGGTTCTTTCTTTTCCTCCTCTTTCCTTCTGTCATCCTAGCCATAAAAAGTTGGATATTTCTAGACATTCTTATCATAGTACAGGCAGATATTTGGTGACAGGGCTAAAGTTGCTACGACTGGGAAGCCTCAGACTCAATAGAACTATCGCATGCATCCAAACCAGGCAGAATTTGCCCTTCTGATCCTCGCCTACAAAACACGCTGAGCGCCGTCGGTTCCCTTTAATTATGTTGCAGTTGCGCAGGACCTCGTCCTCGCAACCAACATTAACCCCGGGTGTCACCATTTCAAAACTGAACTGCTTGCGTTCTTAATGATGCTGTCTTCGTTGCCAATTTAAGTAACGCTTAATAAACTTAGAAGCATTTAGTCTAGTCTCTTGTTTTGATAATAATGCCTTCCAAGTACCATTCGCAAATAAATTTCATGCTCATTATTCAAAACAGATTGTGGAATCTGCTTCAACTTGTTAACATATTTTTGTATCTGCGGAAGCAAAATGAATTGTGATAAGCAATCTTGCTCCTGGTGAAGCTATACGATAAGTTGGCCATTCTGATCTGGAAATTGATAGTTTAACAACAGCGTGCATTGCACATCAAAGTCATATTCGAAGTAAAGTCTTAACTACCTCGGCTTGCATTTACTCGAATCGTGTTTGCTAGAATGCACTCAAGACGCATGTAGCTCGCCGCTCGACAACGGCATGAATGACTCTACCAACGTGGGTTTACCATGTCTCAGGCACTGCATTGGTCACAGCAGAGATACTAGTGAAGGCCTTGAAAAACGAAAAGTAAGATATCCCAACAAAATTGAAACCTTTTCCTACCTGAGCGAGGCATGAAGCCAAAGCTAAGATCATTTTCAAATTTAATTTCTTTAGTAACTTTCCACAACTCATAATAAAAGCTTCACAAAAGGACCATTCTGTCTGCTCAAAATTGCACACCATCTGTAGCACCAAGTGCAGCCAAAATTTTGCAGCGGTTCTCTTCACCAAAAAATTGAGTAGCTCTACCTATAATCACGACAGTCGTGCAACACAGTGAAATCGCATTGCCGTCAGATAATATTCCAAAACAAATTCATTCACCATCGAGTTGGCGCATAGATAAATCGAGTGAAACGAAACCGCTTGGGAGGCACTGCACCTCTTCGATTGTGACTTTCACCACCGTCGAAAGGTAAATTCGCCATCTTTATGCACTACCGCTTGATTGGCAGCACGCTATTTGGCGGATCCACTTGTTTCATACTTGTGCAGGGTATATAGAATCCTACTGATGAAGGAGACGAATTGCCTTCGCCTGTCATGAGAGTTTTCGCTAGTTTTATGTGGCACGTTACCAAGTTTGTCTCTTTTTGGCCTTTGCTGACCCACAGACATCCGCTGTGATGGATGCCTTTGGAAAGTTGCGGTACTTCTCTCTTCATGCCACACAGTTTTCACTTCATTATAAACAAAGAGAGGAAGTAGAGGAGCCACAGAAGGATGAAAGAGGCCAACTGTGTTACACGAACGACCAAATGAGATCTCACTTTGCCCAGGAGAAAAATGTTGACTTGGTTGACTGGAAGGACAAACTTAAAGCAGAGGATGAGATAAATGTGCCTTTGAATCCACATGCCCTCAAGCGTCCTCGCTATCAAGTAGGTAGTTCACGTAAAGCTGCACTCCTCTGCCCTACTTTTGCTGAATTAATGCAACGATAACGGATACCCTCACCTTTTTTGTTCCTCTGCCTTTCGTGACAGTACGCCGTACGTTGGAGTCATCCCACTCAAAGAACAAAGACGCTGGAATGGGCTTGGAATGAACTGCGTGATCCAATTTCTGAAGTGCCTCATCACGCTTATTCTCCCTTTGCAAATATCTCCTCCACTTTTCCAACAGATTATGCATAAATAGTTGTGAGAACAAAACGCATGCAAATACCCCTCTTAAATAGTCTACGCCCTCTAGCAATCATTAAGACAGTTGCACATCTTCCCCAACGAGGACAAGACGCAGCTGTTTAGAAGAGTTTTGCTTTAGTTAGTTTTACAATAGGACTGTCCGACCGGTGCTCACTCCCAACACCGTCGGCGACTGGGGCTTAGAGAAGTGGAAGTAACTGACGGCTTTCATCGGACTGATTGATTAGTTGTGACCCGAATGTGTACGTGTAGGGAATCTCCTAACCTCGTATCGCGTAATGCCATGCAATGTACACTATGAGTGTTTCTCTAATCCCTGTTTACAGCCTCATTCTGCAGGAGCGTTAACGTATTAGGTGGTTACAATGCTTCAATGTTATGTAAACGAATCACAAAGAGAAGTTTAGGGATAGGCCTGATCTAGAAAACAGTTCACTCAGGAAACCTGTTTGGGATAAATTAAAAAGCTCTTGTTGATGATATGTATTAACTACTGCTACTGTTGCTCAACCATCTGTGGCGCTCGAATACGGAACTGGTCGTTGTTGTTGCTGTTAGTGGAGCCATGCCTTACTAGGTGAGTGAATGTTTCCTTACCACCGAAGGCGTGAACGCCAGATCACGCCCGTTGGAAAATTTGCCTGTTTTGAAAGCGTTTGTCTTGTGACGCATTTCTCTGCCTTGCATAGACTGCAATAGCTTCACTTCTTAAATGTGCGCTAATTGACTTCTCAGGCTTGTGCGTGTGTTCATTGCCTTATGCGAGAGTGTGAGCAGGCGGGTTGGTGGGTGAGGTGCTACTCGTTAACGTGGCGCTTAATGGTCGCGGCGGAGGTGTCGATGGCTATTTTCGAGTATTTATTGACTCATCGTGTGGCGATATTCCCTAATATATAGTTTGATTGACTAGTGTAAGCGGTCAAACTGCTTGTAGGTCCTGTAGGTGAAGGGTGGATCATTACCCAGCACTTTTGTCGTTTGACAGGTGGAAATAGTAAGGAGAAGATTGGTCTCTCTTCCTCCCTCTGGATTACTTATGGGAACTTGCTAACGAATAGTCAATGACCGCGTTTCCAATACGGCTTTTTATAAAATAACACCGTCACCTTGTTAAATATGTGATAGAGTGCATTTACTAACGAAATGAGCGTAGATGGATGACTCATTTTCCTTCTTTTTCCTCCTTGATCTCTTTTTGCGGCCTTGGTCCGTCTGCGACCCTCATGCTACCTTAGCCAATATCTGATCAAATATCCACCTCAACGTGCAACTCCTACTGAGCATTGATTCAGTAGCAACAGCATTCCGCCTCCATAAAAAAAGCAACAGAAGAGACTGTCAGCAGGTACCCATTGCATAGAATCATGGAGATGCGACAGCAATCGCCTTCCTTCTCCTCCTCCTGAGTCATTTTTGGTAACACACTAATAAGGCATTTGCACTACTAGTCACTGCTGATAGGACTGTGTTGTTTGGAGTACACGCTGTTCGTAAACTGAAGTCTTACCTTCCTATAGTGGAGGTTATGCTGATAATAGTTTCAGCAGACATGCATGCATGGTTGTATGTATATGTTCGCATCTCACTCATCTTGACAGCAGAGGGGAACAAAATAACCCATTATAGGAAGCAATGCTTCTCCAACGAGGTGGGAGTTGGAGCTCACGTACTAACGCAGTGGGTTGAAGAGGTAACACTACCACATTTATTCTAATAGAAAAGGAAAGGGCTATCGCAAGCCTTAACCACGCTACGCCTACATAAATGTCTTTAGAGGCAGTTTTACGAATCCCTCCACATGCAATGTTTCCCAGTTAGCGAGCTCTGCATGGTCAGTTGCAACTTATCCCGCTTCGACTCTTGGGCTCAATAAAGATGTACACACCACCTTTGTCCTCCTCCTTACATACAGACCTTCGCTTCCACTTCCGAAGATCAGGCACTGTCTGGTGCGTTGTCATCGACCACGCGGATACAAACTTCTGCTAAATGAGGACATACCTCCTCCTCTTCCTCCTCCTCACCTTTAAGTGTAGTTTACAGTCCCATGATTTGGTAGCAAATTTCCAACACGGGCGCCGTCTAATCCCAGTCTTAGAAATGTGCATAAGTACCACAACAAAATAAAGCATACGCAGACGCGCAATTTAGGGCGAACGAGGCCATAGTCCACCTCCCTTCAACCTCAAATACTTTTTGTAATTCACCACAAAACGGCTTTGCAATGATATTAGCATTCAAAATCCAACCAAATAACGCACTAAAATATTTAGCCAAATTAATTTACGAAATTAATCAAAGCATTGCATAATCAGTAAGCACGACATTTAGCTTACCAAGGCAGAATACTGTTTAAAGTTTTTGTTCAAGTCATACATCTATTGCTTCTGTTAGATATAGTCTGTACATTTGAGGGGGTCCATCATAACGTCATTTACCCTCTGCAATATTTTAGTTCCCTGCTTAGTGCTTGCCATTGCGTTACTTGGCCTCTTCGATTGAACCACAACTTAATCCAAGGTCTTTCTTATTGCATCAGTTATGTATGGTATTGTAATACTCTGTTTGTTATGACCACCGATTCCGGTTTCGTTCACACAGAGGTGGCCATATTGCCCTAGTCGCATAAGCTTGCCACTGGACCCCGTCAGCAGCTCTATTTCCTATGTCTAAATATATATATATATATATATATATATATATATATATATATATTCAGTCCTGTTATTTTGGCATGTTTTCCTTCAAGGAAGTTCCCAGGACGCTATATCTATACTTCCAAGATAGGCGTTTTTAACGTAATTCTAGGTAGACTCATAATTATACCCCTTGGCGATAAATTGTAATAAAACTTTTCATTTTGTTTTGTTGCTTCGCATCAATGCTTTTACACTTCTAGGTTTTTTAAGCACACCCTATGTAAGCTTAACTTTGCGCTTTGGATTGCATATTGTCCTAATTTGCATTAATCTTGCTGTTACGTGACAAAGTACCTCATTATAGTGCATTCAATGTAGCGTCCCGAGGCTCCCTTAAGGCAAAAGAAGGCAAAGTGGCAAGATAGAATATATACATTCACCGGACAGAGGGAAATAGACTGCTGGCATGGCCCGGAGGCCAACCCACGCAGCTAGGGCAGTACGGCCACCTCTGTGACCTTGACAGAAACCGGCAGTTCTAACAAACAAAGTACTACACTGCCCCTCTCTTCTTTCTAGCGTCGTCCCCGACGCGTCCCTCGGTACGTCTCCCGCGTTAGCCATCACAACATACTCGGTGCTGCAAGAAGCACCCACAAGCTAACCATGCCAGTCGCCGACATTCGACGCGATTGAGGCGATGCTTGACACCAACGTCAGTAATCCCTCTTGACAGTGCACTGCACCTCGAGTTTCGTCTAGCTTGGAAATAAAATTCGGAATAAGTGGTTCTGCCGACCATCAGTATGTCCGTAGGGAGGCGTTAGCACGCCGATCTCCTTAAGCAAGTAGATATTAGGAGTAATCTTTGGAGCGAAACTTTCCAGGTGGTCCATGGCTAGTGTCGCTTCAGTTGTTGATAGCTTTCTTGTAGAACACGGAGAAGGGGTATATGCCGGAGGTGGACGTCGTTTTTGGCCCATCTGTAGCACGTGCACTTCTTTCGCACCGCTGCAACATGCCGCAGGCGGTAGAGATGGGGATAAAAAAAACCCTTTAGAATGGGGTCCGCTTTCCGCTGCCACCAATGTAGCGTCCCGAGGCTCCCTTAAGGCAAAAGAAGGCAAAGTGGCAGGGTAGAATATATATATTCACCGGACAGAAGGAAAAAGGCTGCTGGCATGGCCTGGAGGCCAGCCCACGCAGCTAGGGCAGTACGGCCACCTCTGTGACCTTGACAGAAACCGGCAGTTCTAACAAACAAATTACTGCATTCAACACCGCATATTTTCTAGTATTTTACTAATGCGTCCCTGTTTGCTACAGGTCACGTTCACAACTTTACTTTTTTTTCTATTTTTCTTTTTGAAAGTCGTTGGTAGTTTGGCGGCGTTGCGGAGGCTGTGTTGGTCGCTTGTCTGTGTACCATAATTCTAATAGGCAGAAAAACGCAGGTTTCTGTCGAAAAGTCGTATAAAAACTATGGAAACAGATCAAAACTACACTAGATCACAAACAAAAGTACGTTGTAATGGACTTTATAAACCAATTTGGTAACAAACATCAAACTTGATAATAGCAAACACCCGTGGACCAAAATGTCAAAGCAAAGGCTAGGTTTCTATTTATATTGAAATCATATGAGTTTAGGACTCTTACAATGTTGTTTCAATGCGTTTTATATCTGGGTTTGTTGCTATTTTTCATACTTACGCTTTCAAAATAATTTATTTTGCTTGCGGTTTTACCTTTTAAATCTAGCGTCTGAAACAGGAAAGTAAGCATTTTTAATAGTCTATGACATGGTAAAGATGCAAATAAATTAGAAGTTAATTTGTTTTGCTAGACACCACTGATATGATTAGCTAGATTTGTGCGCGAGGTACGCAAGCGGTGTTCGTTTTGGTGGCCATTATTTTCGGTTAATGGGGCTTGACTTGCTCGAATAAGTTGAAAACCTGGTAAGTATTTAGTGCTTCTCTGTTGGCTCTAATTCGCTTCCTTCGTGTGTCTACTTGCTAGAATAGACTCCAAGCCTTCATAATGTGAATGTTAGGACTTTTTTCCAGCTGCGAGGTCTAGTCACGTCAATTGTTTGCTGTGCGATGCTTTATTTTAAAAAGCATTGTTTTGGTAATTCGTCAATCAGTTTGTTTTTAATGACTGTAGACTTTGATTAATGAGTCGTAATTCTGTTGAAGAATTTTACCTTTACCAGGTGATTGGCATGCACTCATTGTTTTCACTAATAAGCATTCATTATATGTTTTATTGTGGATTTATTCATCTGTGCATTTGCTGGGTTAAACACTGAAGTTGACGTCAGAATTCTTGTTTTGTAAAGATTGAATGTATTATGAGGTGGTAATGGATGGGGATCTCGCCTTAGCTATCGCTTCACACGTTCCTCAGATAAGTTGGACTGCATCTAATGAGTTGTTGCTGTCTTTTGTGTGCTGTAATGGATCTGATGTGCGTTCTCATTTTTTGGGTGGAAACATGCTTGCATCACACTTTTGTGTGGTACAAGGTGCGTTAGTTTTAGTTTCTTAGATGTTAGTACATTCTCTGAATGTTGATTGGTTCCCTTCGTACGTCCATGTGCTAATGCAAACGCAAAGGCCTCATAACGTGACTGTTGGGACGTATTTTTCCCAACTGCAATGTGTACTCGCGTCCATGTTTTGCTTTGCAGCAATAAGCGATAATTTGAACTTCTTACGGCAACTTGTTATCGTTTTTTTATATTGACGGTGGGTATGGATAAGTGAGAATTTTGTTGAGGAGTGTTTTAACTTTGCTGAGCACTTGGTGCCGATTCATTTTTTTCTTGCTAATAAGTGTTCGTTATAACTATATGCCTTTAAATTCACTCCTTTTATAGTTTACATGCTGGAATAGACGTTGAAGAGGTGGCTGTAGTTCCTGTCAAGACTTCTTCCTTTGTCAAGAATGGGGACATTATCTGCCGACAATGAGCGCGTTCTCGCTTTCGCTGTCACACTTTTCTCAGGTAAGTGGGCTGCTGTAAGTGAATTTTGCTGTATTTGTGTAGCTGTAGATGCGATGTACTTTCCCATTTTGAGTAGAAGCATGCTTTTATTAATTATCCGCAGGTCCATTCGAATTTTGTGCGAGGTAAAAGGTGCGTGGTTTTCATTACCATGACATCCGTGTTGGCGGAGCACACATTTGTGGAAGGCGTGAGGCACTTGGCGACTTCACTACTCATTGACTTGGGGACCAGGGTTGTTTTTTGTGTTGATGTGATCTTTGCAAAACGTGCTGTGTAGAGGGCCTCGGTGATGGCTTAATGGTGGATTCAGCTTTGATGGCATGAGTTGGTGTCTGGGCGAGGTGGACGCAGCAGAAGCAAAGGAGGGACTAGTAGTAAGGCTTTCGCATCACTGCGCACTGTACTTTATAGCACTCTCAAACGCTTGCTTTTTAAGGTGTTTTATCAGTAGGAATTTTCGGAAGCACTAGCTTCGCAGTGCATTGGGCATTCGCACACCGGCTCTTTCACTGTTTGCTTTTGCCTTTTCGGCTGCTACAAACTTACTGTGGTGTTGGTGAGGCAACATTTGATGAGTCTGTAGAATGGTAGGCAATGCGAGCTCGTGGAGGCGTCTTCGTCTCGATTGTGCGATGTGGACGTCGGCATGGACGATAGTGGTGCGTTTTGTATGGCATAGAGGTGGGTGTGATCTTTTATGTAGTTGGGCACAAGCTTTGGCTGAGAATAGCATGTTCACAAGCTCAGCAGACTAACTGGAGTGTAGGAGTAATGGGTTGGGGGAGGAGGGGTTGGGCTAATTCTCAGTTTGATGAGTTGCGCTGGTGGTTGCGTCAACACTAAGACGATGGGAGGAGGAGAAGGAGAAGCGCTTAGGAGCTTTTTTTCACACCTACTATATGTAGACCTTATTTTCGTGAATTTGGGTGTGCACGTGTGTTTTTAGTCTTGCAGTTCGATGTGTATTTCTTGCCTTGCTGTCTACTAATTTTTTTTGTTGCGCGTAAATCTATGCGCACTGATATTTTCAAGATCGTCTAGAGCTCGTTTTTAGTTAATGGGATTCGCGGGAGAAATTTGGACGAGTTTTGGTTGGTTGTCGGATGGCAACACTTTTTCGAGTTCCTTCGCTCTGCTGAATAATGGGGCGGAGGGTTTGTGATTAAAGTTGTCCTGGAGGTATTTTAGGTAGGTAGGTGGGGGGAATGATATTGTGGTGAATGAGACCTCATTTGATGGGGGGGAAGGCGAGGAGGAGAACTTACCAAACACTTGGCTTTCCATGGTGTCAAAGCGGTTGCGGGTCCAAAGTACGGTGAAAGGGACTGTTTACTTTCTTTGAAGCATTAATATGTGATAGGCATGGCGACTCGAGTGAGCAGCACTAGGTGTAAATTTTGTACGAAAAATTTGCAAGTACGGTATTTACGTTGTAATAGGCGGCCCCTGACCAACATTGGCTGCCTCGCCGCCGTCGTCGTCGTCATTGCTTGCAACGCTGGCTATGTGACGCTTCTCAACATCGTCGTCGCCGTCGTTGTCAATCACGGACTCATTAAGCTGCCTGCCAGCATTACCACGCATCTTTGTCGCCGGTCGCAATAATGGCAAAGGGGAATGTAGAAGTAGAAGCCAATCCATGGGAAGCCGCTGGGACCACACCGAGGGCATTTGAACTCGTTGCTGTCGACGTCGAACGCTGTGGTGTCAAAGCAATCATTGGAGGAGCAATGAGTGCTATTGAGAGTTCCCTTGCTCCTCCTCCTCCTTCGAGTTCCTCATCAGTTTGGACTATTCCTTCGCGCAGGGCATTGGCAGGCAGGCAGCGACGCGACTCTGTGCTCGGAAGAGGGCCTCAACATAATGGAAGACTGGGTGCGGTGTGTGTGTGGGTGCCAGGTAGTCGGGCAGACGAGAGGGAAGGGAGAGGGGAATGGTACCTTGGTAAGTACTTCCTGATGGGGCAGTTGAGTATGATCTTATCATAGGCTTTTTTATTTTTTGTTTTAATCTAAGGTAATAGTCAGATCATGAGACTTAACATTAACATCAACAACAACCGCATGATGTGAGGTGAAGCCGATGCGAGGTTATATTATTAAGAGCCTTGATACGATGTACTGGCTTTTCATACCGTCCACATGCGTGAGCGTCGAGTGGGGTGACTTATTGCTGGGGTGTGGCTGTTAATTTATAGAGGGAGAAGGAGGTTGAAGCGAAGATGTCTTACGATTTAATGTCGTTCTTGCTTCTGCCCATTGTAACATTTACAGTTCATGCCACATGGAAACGTTCTAACAACTACCAATTGTTTTGTTCACATCACTGCTAGGTTTATAGCCATCAATCGCTTGACATTGCATCTGTGACTGCAAAGGCGCACCACTAATGAGATGCGAAAATGAAGTTTGAACTTTAATGGCTGGAAGAAAGGCATTCAATAGGGACAGTACCAAAGACGGGGCCAGTAAGACGAAGGCTTTGTGTAATGCTTTTTTGTTCAAATGGGACTTTGAGAGACGAAGAGGCAGCCATTGCACACCTAGTGATGATGGTTTTGTCATAATTCCTCAAAGGAGAAGGGGGAGATAGTAGCCCGAGCAACCCAAATTCGCAATAAAGTCCGTTAGCTCTGACCTATTTGCTCCAAGGATTTTGAGGCGGAAGACAAGGAGACAAGCGGGGAACGCGCTACATCTCTATCCATTGTGTAATAAATATGTCGGTAGAGGCCACCTTTTCACTACCCATAAGGGCTCTGTTGGCGCCCTGTCATCTAAGTTAATAATTTCACAACAAAATAATCAGTCTGCTCGAGTATAGCGCTTCAATTCTTACATGTGGTGCGTAACCTTCTGCTACTCATTTTTAGAATGAATGCAGCCAGGGTTGTATGACGTATAATGTTTTCTATAATAGGATGCAATGTTTTGCAGCTGTATACCAATTTTCGAAGATGAACTGCATTTGGTCTCTATACACCCGCAAAGATCAATTGTAGCAGTTGTCCTAAGGTCAAGCTTGACTGTGTTTTGTGTATTTTTAAGAATCCTTACGATTAAAAGATGTTTGCCCCACAGTGGTTCTTCTAGTTTGGCAGTTTCGCGGTCATCGTTCGTGTTTCGTGCATTGTCTGCCGATATAGATGGCACGTTGCGTGTTTTGATCGCGGCATTTTTTTGGTTAGATGAGCTCCATTTTAGGCTTCGCATGAAGCCAAGGATGGCATGAACGTACCTGTCTGTGGTGGCGCATCTAATGTGCTGCAAGGGATTGCTGAAAAAGTGCAGAATTTGAAGTTTTAGTTCTCTCTTACTCTCTACTCCAACCTAGAGGTTAGCGTGATCTGTGCTGTGCCTCAATGAATTCGTCGTGTTTCCTTTTTCCGAAGTCAATTCACTAATGCGATGTGACAGCTACATTTCGCAAATTGTTGCAGTAACCATATCGGTCGAATTTATCATGTTCATTTGACGTGAATATGGCTGCAGTGTCCTCCGAAGGGGTAGTTGGGTGTTTTCTCCTCCACTGGGGAACTGAATGTCGTCTCCTGTAACTTCAGTGGATGCGATCGGACCAAGCCTAAGCCAAGGTTGTAAAGATTCTGCTGCGACCGCTGCGTCAACGTACATTCTACTCCATCGTCGTACGGCGTATCGATCCGCTGCCTTGATTGACATTGTTTCTTTAGGTTCGAATTTGTCCTTGCAGGTTCGAGGACGTTCTTCAAATGGAGTATTTGGTGACCCAGGTGACGGGTGGATGCAAACATTGCATTTTACCGCTCGAAATGGGACGACTGAACAAATGAAGCAGCACATCAGCTATGTTTCTTCCGAGTCTGCAAAGGACAGGTACTTCGTTGGGGCCGTGCTGGCGCTGAAGGGCGTTCTGGCAATCAACGTTAGCTGATGGAATTTTGTCGAAACTGTTGGAAGTCTACCACGAAGTGAGGTGCAAGCGGTGCGGTGTTGTGACTCCTGCGCTTTGAAGTGGTAGGCAAAATGAGCCGTTCCAATGAGTGTGATGATTGTGGATGCATGGAGGAAGTGACTCTCGGATTAAGAGGTGCGTGCAAATGCACATTTATGCACATTTTAAAAGCTCCTGTTTATGCACGATACTTGCCGTTTTGTCAACTTTGATGAGGTGTTACGTCTGAGCGCGAGGTGTAGTTTTTTGCACTGGCCACAGCTGCAGTCTGTTCTATGGGAATCCGACGCTGGTTTAGGGCTAACTGTCTCTTCTTATTTTTTCATTTTCCATGTGTTCCGCCTGTTTGCTGCCACCAGTTGTTTAGGTGCTTTCACTCAGCACTGGTTTACTTTAATTGTTGGCAGTTCTAACTTTTGTCCTCATTGGCATTTGGTAATGCCACTGGCTGATTTTGCCCACTGTGTGCATCTTGTTATCGCTTTCCGTTTGGAAGGGTAGATGGCGTACTTTCGTCCGTTACGCCTTTTTTATTCTAATCCGATCGGGAAAGGTTGCGTTTAGCGTGTTTCAATGAATATGCATGTGCTTTTTGAGAATCTTGACTGAGACAAGTTTTTTGTGTTTATCACAAAGTATAGTAAATTCGTA
Organism: Taenia hydatigena; assembly: GCA_036345935.2. Classification (NCBI taxonomy): domain Eukaryota; kingdom Metazoa; phylum Platyhelminthes; class Cestoda; order Cyclophyllidea; family Taeniidae; genus Taenia; species Taenia hydatigena. The sequence continues at coordinate 11,627 of JADWOT020001618.1, read as the reverse complement.
GTTACCGAATTGAGTTTACTGGATGCTGATGGGCAGAACACGGCAGTTTGCTTCACTGCACGTGTGGGCATCTGCAATGGGCTGGAATTGTCAGTTCCAAATAAGTGTTCTTCCACATTCAACAAAGTTGGAAAGCTTGCTGCTGCTCTACTTCTTATTGTTTGGCAGGTTTGAGGAGGACCATCTCGTAATTGAATGCGCATTTTTGGACACACTCAGGTTTCGCTGACTGTCAGTCAATTTCGCGGGTTCCTTCTGCTGATGTTATTTGAATCTGTCCGACTAGTGTTCTTTGTGTAAACCACCGAACTGCGTGTCTTTACTATTGTCGAAGCGTGTATCCCGGGATGCCTGCCCGAAATGCTTATGCATGAAGTGTGTATTGGAAAACGCATTGTCACGGGGATGACCTGGAAGGCAACACACTGATTGCCTTGGTTCGTTCACTCCTCCTCCTGTAACAGTGTAGTAGCTTCAGTGTAACTTTCGCCCTCCCCTTAGTCATAGTAGTAATTGGCCTTGGCTTTAGCTGTTTTTCTTTGGGGCTAATAGTTGGCTGAAGGGCCGCGGAGACAGGCGAACGCGAAGGTTTGACGTCTGCCTTAGGTTGGCTAGGTTAATATTCTTGACGGCTAATAGTTGGTGGGATTCCCCCAAGACACAGGCAAACGTGCACTGACAAACGTTTAGCTTCATCTGTTTCTTTACTTACGCGCTTTTAACTTATCTGTTGATTGGGTTAATTGGCGGGTGGATGTGTGGGTGGATAGAGAGGCGACGGTGAGGTGATCTGTTCATTTTGCTGTCTATGGACGACCTCCCCGCCCGGTTTTCTTGATCAGCTTTACTCTAGCGGCATGAGATGTGGCGTTGGAATGCTTGTACATTCCTGCTTGATGTGATTAATCGTGCTGGAATCGATTCGTCTGCGTCGGATAATTCGACTGTTGGAGATGCTAAAATTAACACCCTCGTGATGACCTCGTTCCGAGTGTTTGCGAAACATTGTTTTTTTATGATCGCGTTGTTGCTGCTATCAACGATTAAGGTGGGGTTTGCTCATAGTGGAAAGAAACGGAATGCCTCGTTATGTCAAGCTGCCTTATTTACACGCGGTACTTGTTCTACCGTTTTAAGCACGCACGCACACATTGGCTGGTCTATTGCCAATGATATCGATTGCCTTTGGGTGCTGTCATGCGTGTGTTTGATGCAGTGGGGCTATAAGTGCACTAGGTAATGCGGGGAGGAGGGGGGTGTCATCGGCATTGACATGCCCAAGGTATGGAGGCAACCCCGTACTCAAGAGCTTGACGATATGGGGCGTCTGTCTCTTTCCTTTTTTAATGCGACGTCTGATGTTGAGCTGACAAATCCTACGCAGACATGGACAAAGGCCGGGTGTGGTCTACTTTGCACCCCAGCTCTGCGACATTAGTTGGCTTTGTGTCTGCCTCATGAGTTCTTTTTTGTGGTGCACCGCCTTTTCCGTGGTATGTGTATGGCAGTGTTGGAAACCTGGATACGGCAGTCGTCGCAAGTAGCGTCTTGTCCCCGCCTTTCCCTCTACTCGTCTCATGTTGTTTTGAGACGATTACTTTCGAATTGCTGGAATTATTTTATTTTATTTGCGCCCCTGTTCCTTTTTACTCAGTTGCTTGGTCAATTGTTAGAGATGAAGAGGTAGAGGGCAGGTGAGGCGGTAAAGCTAGTGTTGGCTGTCTAATGACCTTTTGCGTCATTCCGTATGGCTCAATCCCTTCCTCTGTCAACTCGCCTACATACTTGCCTATCTGTCGATTTTCTCGACTATCGGTCTGTTTGCCTGCCTCTTTCTCGATCTGCAAAACGTGTGAAGCGTCATTTTGGGCAGCTTGAAGTGGATATATGAGGCTAGCCGGAACAGACCTGTCTCCAGTGTTCACGGAAAGGATTCAAATAGTGGACAATGAGTAATCTTGAATGGCTAAGATGTTGGGATGCACTTTAATCAGGCGAATGCAAAGCTGCTGGGGGGGGGGCGGAGGTGAAAACACCAATTTCACGTTGATAGATCGCTCGATTTGCCGATTGAAGGTGTAAGAGAGGTGGGCAAGTGTCAAGTACTGTGGCTGCAAGAATGCAGGTGCTGCCGGAGATGAGATGCATCAGTGCTGAAAGGCTAGCCTGGGCCGCACTAGGCACCCAGGGACATGGAATTGAAGTGGGTCACGTCAGTGCAGAACTGTGCTGATGGCCTTTCGTGTGCTCCTGAATTCGTTTTCCTACAAGCCGCAGAGAATAACCATTCCAGCGAGTAAGTATGGTATCTGCTACACAAGACTTGGTCTTCAAGTAGGGGGTCGCGCAAGATGATGCTAGCATGCGAAAAGTTGCGTTCCTCAACGTCATGGTTGTATCCATCGATCTAGACTCATCCACATGGACACTGAATCCATAACCGGGTATCAATATTGTCAATCGGCATCTCTCTTAAGGGTCGCACTATTGACCGGTCAGTGTCTATCCACAGGATTGCTGGACTCATTCATCACAATAGGCATGAGACACATCATGGAGTGCTTGACGCGTAGTGTTTTTACAATTGACCTTTGCGTTGTTGCTTCTTCCTACTGTGCCATCGTTCTTGTTTTTTGATAGTAGACATGATGTTAATCCTTTCCTTTGGCATGGGAAGCTCCCTTATTATCGTCAGAATGATTAACAATTCAATTGTGCTGTTTTCTGCACTTTTCATATATTTTCTGCTTGCCCATGCATAGCGCTTTGCGAGGTTTTGGTTAAGTAGTCTTTTTTAGGTAATTTTGAGGATGTCGATTGAAAGCCAACAAATTGTCATTCCCGTTATTCGGTTGACACTATCTTTTTGCTGGTTCTCTTCATTTTCGCAATTTTCTCGTAAAGGCTTAATGCTTTTGAAAAGTAGTAAAAAGGCGATCGTTTAGCAAGGTGGAGTGTCTTTTGCTTTTTATTCGCTTGTGAAGAGTAAGACATCAGTCCCTTTACAGACTCGTGTGTAATGTTAAGTAAATTGAATTCATTTATGAAATTGAAAGTTTTGTGATGACTCTGCTAGACCGCCCTCTTGCATTGTTTCATTTGCTCGCTACGAATTTTTTTTCCGTTTGTGTGAAATTTTACCTTTCCGAGGATATAAAAGGAACAACCAGGCATTTTATTTCTGTCATTTGGTTCGGCAAGCACTTTTAGCGTAGCTTCCTTTTTCCCATCTCCAAGCTTTTAATTAACTCATTAGCAGGTTCAAATTTTCTTTTTTGTCTCTTTTTAGCTTTTAACCCCCGAAATTAAGCAGGTTTTGTCAATCCAGCTTTACGTCCTGCTGCGAATTCTTTTTCGCTGTGCTGCCTTTGCCTTGTGCTTCTAATTGCTTGCCATTCTTAAGAAGAGGGGGGTACTTTCGAGTAGGTCTTATGCGCCTTATTTGTAATAGTTGTTCCTTGTCCTATTCCCTGGGCGACTCTTCGATGTGTACAGGTTTTTCTCATAGTGATCCCTGCGATTTTCACTCCCACTTGCAACTTCTTCTTACTAGAGAATGGCCTCCTAGATCGTAGACAGTTCTAGCATGTGTAGTATTTTTCACGACCTATGAATCCGTCCCACGGTCGCCAGCGTTTGTCCTCATATAGAGCAGTAAGACGAGTGTTTGTGGTCGACATTTGATCTTGTCTAAACTCAAGCCGACGACGACCAGGCCGCAGCGCAAGTGTAGTGCGGCGTATACAAGAGACAGCTCCATGCCCATTGCATCAATTCCGGTTTTTTAAACAACCAGCCTTTGATGTGCCTTTAGTTAAGCACAGTGGAAGAGGGGTTGCTTTAATAGTAGGCACAGAGTAGTTGTGAGGTGGATTTAGTGGCTGGGTGGAGGTAAAGGGGTGTTTTGGTGTGGTTGAGCTGAACGAGCCCAGTGCGTACTACTCAGAGGCTGATCCTGACTTGCATGTCAGGTTAGTCATAAAGGTAATTCCGCTTTCCCTCCTACCTCTACCCTACATTACCCTCGAAATTAGAGGACAATTTCGGGGTGAATTTGCCGGAACCACCAGCCTGAATGCATTCGTCTCCTGCACAATCTTACATCAAGCTGCACTAAGTGTCAAGCCGACACAGGAAACTTGCAAGCTTAAATAAAAAGATAAAGGGTCTCGGTAATCACCGCTGTGTGGTGGACTGAAAGCCAACATTGGCGTTATCGCTACTGGCCAATCGACGTCTACACCGCTCAGGTGTCTAATTGCTGACCAGGTTGATGTCTCGATTGTAGACGTCTCCTTTCACAAGAAACTTGGTTCATCACCGCACTTTGTTATGCATAGGCACTGACGCTGGTCTGTGCCATTATTGATAAATGATGTCTGTTTCGTGTGTAACGTGAGCCAGATCTTACTACTTCATGTGATATCGTTGCATCATAGTTGCTCATGCAATTGTACAAAACCGGCACCTCTGTTTAGACCTTATTTCCTTCGTATTGATGGAGGCTTTCCCCAATTCATGCCTGCTGTCTCCGTTCTGCGGACGAGAAGTCCGCTACCCAAAGAGGGATTCGCGTGCAATTTGTCTCTGTGGAAACACCGCTACTATCGTGCAGTCCATGAAGTTCATGCATCAAGAGGGAGTGGGGACACTGGAATGGTTAATTGCGCCTCCTAGCAACACTTTGGTTTGGAACAGCACAAAACTCTGTAAATTCTGATTCCTTACCGTTCCTGATGCCTACATCTTCCCTTGAAGCTGTGATGATGTCTGCACAGTGTTGTATGTTCCTGTAAATTCTCCACCATTAGTAAATTTTGAATTGTTACTCATTTGTATGTGCTTTTTTGCGAGCAGTGGAACGTGAGGATTGAACGAGTTTGCGCAGGTGGTGATAAATTTGCTCGTTGATCCCTAAGAGCTTTACTTCGTTTGTGCGAAACTCTACCTTTCTGAAGGCATGCAGAGAAAAGCAACGATTCTTTTTGGTTATTTCGTTGGGCAAGCTAGTTTAACGTAGTTTCGTTTTTCCTGTCTCCAAGCTTTTAATTAATTTATCCTTATGTTTAAGTTTTTGATCTCTTTTTAGCTTTAGTAGCCGAAATCAGGCGATTTTTGTCAATCTAGACCGACGTTTTGTTGTGCATTCCTTATTTCCGTGCTACCTTTGCCTTGGGCCTATAAGGGCTTGCTATTCTCAAAGTGGAGAAATTGATAAGCAGATAATGCACGCTTTGTTTGTAATGGTTTTTCCTTGTCCTATTCCTTATGTGAGCCCTCGATGTGTACCATTTTTTTCTCATAATAACCTCTGCGATTTTCACTCTTGCTTACAACTTCGTCTTAGGTCATAGACAGATTTAGCATGTGTAGTATTTTTTACAACCTACGAATCCAGCATTTGTCTTCATGTAGTAAGACGTGTGCACCTGAAGGCATTGAGTAGTTGTTTCAAGCATACACTGGAAATTGTGAAGTTTGCTTAACAAATAAAGGGTCTCATGAATTACCACTGTGCGGGTGAGCTAAAAACCAACATTTGGGGGTAGCCACTGACCGATAGACGTCTACACCTTTAAAGTGTCTAATCGCTGACTAGGTTGACGCCTCCTGCTGGTGCGGGCATCTAAGATTGTAGACGCTTCCTTTCACAAGAAACTTTGTCGATCACTGCACCTTGGTATTCACAGGCACGGACGCTGGTCTGTACTGTTTTTGATAAATGATGACTATTCCTTGTATAACGTGACCTATCCCTTACTGTTTCGCGTGATACCGCTGCATTATGAAAGCTCATGGGAAATTAAAGCCAGCACATCTGTTTCGGGCATTATTTCCTTATTTATCGAGGCTTTTCCCATTCCATGCTTAATGTTTTCGTTTCGCAGGTTTAAATGTCGGTTGGGTGTAAACCAAATGCAGACGGGAGGTCCGCTGTCCAAAGCGGATTATAAGTGCAATTTGTCGGTGTGGAAACACCTCTATCATCGTGAAGACCATGAAGACCGCGCATCAAGTGGAATGATTTGATGTGTCTTCTGGCAGCACTTCTAATGTGGAACAGCACAAAACCCTGCAGATCCTGAGTCATCATTGTTCCTGGTGCCTATATCCCCCTCCCCAAGTTGCGATGATGTCTCCGCAGTGTTGTGTATTCCTGTTCATTTTCCATCGTTAGCAAATTTAAAAAAAATATTACTCATTTGTATGTGTTTCTTCGCGAAGAAAGGAACATGGGTGTTGAGTGAGTTTGCGCAGACGATGATAAATTTGCTTGTTGATCGACGTGTCTGGGGGTGTGAGGTGAGGCGGTCCACTGACATGCCACAAGAGTTTCCAGATTGTGGTAGGAGTGCAGCAGCTACAGTTTGCTACGACCGAATTATTAGATAAAAGTGGTTGTTTAGCGCACCACATGTGTTAGGGGGCGGGTGGCTCAAGCTAGGTTGTGATAAGTCTAGGTTGATTTGAATAATAAATTGCAACTACCAGGACAGCCTGAAACGGCATGTTATTAAAGGACAAGCTTAGTGACGTTAGCTGGGACTATTTCTACATAATCACGGGTATTTTGAGCCAATGGACTGCCCACAACCCTACTTGTACCCACTTACGTATGCCAGAGCAATTAAACGTAAGAGATTACCACATTTTCGTTAATGCTGCTAGTTCGATGAATAAATTTTGCTGAATTTAGACACACGCGCATGATTAGTGATAGATTTTATTCTAATAATGTCTATGAAACTCCCATTTGTTTCTGCATGTTAAATGTAGTATATCACGTATCGTTTGAGACCAAAAATAAATGCGTTTGAAGTATATAATTTCTAATACGCATTTTAACTACGGATTGCATGTTTTGTTAAGTGAAACCAGTCTTTAAGTTAATTAAATCGCTCATCATTTTGGAGGTTATCAGCGGTAACTGCTTTCCGTCTCGTTGGTAAATTGAGTTCTTTGCTACACTAGAATGCCATAATTTTGGCAGAAGAGGCCCGTATTTTTTTCAGACACTTGTCCCATTCACTGGGAATCGCTTGGTAGAAAGGAGCTTGCAGGGCATGAATTTCAGCGGAACATGTCGCGTCTGGCTGGAGCATAATTTGCTAATCATGAGTCCTTTACCGAGCAATTCAAGGCTGGAATTCTGCCTTTAGCACTGCTTTGCACATAATTTAGGTAAGAATTAGTTGCGTTATATGGTTCCTTATTATCCCCCTCGTGCATAAACTAGCAATATCCATTTACTGGACAATTAAACTTTACTGTTTATTCCCAAGATTTTAATTATTAATGCGCCCTAAAATTGCTTAGTACGACTAGATATCATACTTACATCTGTAAACTACGTACAACTCTTAGTCAATTTAAGTTATTTAACAGCGACGTGGTTATAATTAGAAGTCTTGATGCTAAGACGAGAAAAGGATTTATTTACGAAATAGCTGCTCACCGTGTTTCACCATCATCGAAGATGTCGGGATGCTATTAGCTTTTGTGTGGTAGCTTCGATCACAATCAGATTACATAAGCAACACATTAGCGAATTGGCTCAAGTGCTCTGCGTTCTAAGTATTTCTCACTTGGGTCTGTAAGCGGTTTCAATTAGGCACCGGCCGTTAACTGGCTACGATGCCACAAAAGTAGGTCTCCTCTGAAACCATAACATTTCGTGCCATGCAGCTGTGCTAAGAGTGTGTATTAACAAACAGCCAGAGTGAACGAACATTAAGGTGCGTCAAATGTTAGATTAGTTGCGGTTCAGTGAAGTTCAGTTCAATTTTAAGGTATTTAATGCTTAGGAATGAACGCAATTTAATGCGAATGATTTCAATACGAAAACTAGGATAGCTTGAGTGCATGGCTGAGATCCGCTTTCTTGGTTTTTCACCCACAATTATTCATTTCTGTACTCAGCTGTTCATTTAATCTCTGGTAGCCGCGACGCTCCTCGAGTCATGTAGTAACAATTTAGACCTGGCCGACAGTTAAGTGGACTATTTTGGCTAAGAAAGCCAAAATAATGCAAGCATATAGAGCTACGTTATATTCTATTTATTTAGAACCAGATTCGGTTAGAATTATACTCTAGCAGCTTATACCATTTAGTAGTTACTTGCGGCAATTCTCCTATCAGATTGTAAAAAGAAAGGTTTGGTCGATGATTGAGCGCCTAGTTTGACACTGATGATTGATAACGTACGCTCGAACGGTTGGATATTTCTGCTACCGGAAATGATCCAAATCGGAAGTTATATGCTCATTTTATTCTGCAAACGCTTTCAATGGGGTTATAGCTGAAACTCAGCATTCTGCTTCCTTCGTTAGTTGCTTGCGGCAGTTCTTGTTCACAAATCAGTTAATTTTGGGGATCTCGGCTAGGCAAAGGAAGTTACAGCAGTTCTCGTTTTAAGCTCGGACAAAGTAGGTGTGGCTGATGTGTAGGGTGTCTACTGCGTCAAGGAAAGCTTGGACACTACGACTCTAGAAATGCGCTCTCTTCAACCTCTTTTGGTCGAGGGTTGCTTAGAATCAGGATTTGGCAGCTTACTTCCTGTGTAAAATCATGCAACATTTTTTGTTATAAAATCTGGCAATTTAGGTGTAACCAAAATGCAATTTTTACATTGGCAAAGAGAGTTGAGAGAATACGGAAACAAAGGAAAATTTGGAAATAAGAAGCGATTTGTGTACTCAGGACAAAGAAGAAATGGTTTGGATTTGAGCAGTGACGATACGGATGTGCGAGAATATGGAACGAAGAAAGTCAAGTCGATTAGAGTAAATCAGACAGTGCAGTCTTAAGAATAGATTGTTTAAGAGAGCAGGGAGATATTTTATGCTTCCCAAACACTTGTCTTCCTTTCCCATTAATAGCATTACGCAGGTAATTTGCTCTTTCCATACCTGCTCCTGCTTTCTCTTCCCTCCTTTCAAGATCCATCCGTATGCCACTGTTATTCTTCACTTCATTTGTGTGAGTCGTTTCAATATTATCACATCTGATGTTTGGTATAAATCACAGAAAAAAAAAGGACTGTGACTAGCCTCTTCTACTGTGTCATTTAAAAAGCCAGATTCCGTTTCTCAAGCCAGTTCCTTTGTCGTTTACTCACATAGCTAGATGAGTAGGCAAATATATTAGTGTAGAAAAGAATGGGAGAAACTAGGGAAGAAATGAAGAACGCTGCGTCACAGTTCCATACGCACGACTTCCCGTCTCTTTGCCCTAATCTCTGCCATTTTTTTGTCTCTTTTAGCTTAAAATCCTTGCTACTTTGCTCCTGCCGATTGCGAGTGGTCCGCCATTGCCATTCGCATCAGGAGAGCCTCTTTGTTAACCCAATGGTGATCTTTAGGGGTGAATTGCCGATTTCTTAAGGCGAAATTCAACCCTGCACTACGCTTGCTGTGCTGCACTTACCTCATACGTCTCAAATCCCGAAATAAGCAGCAGCATCAAAAGACCTGCTGGTGTACAACGACTTGCTCAGTATTCATGTCCCACTGCGGAAGAACTGTAGCACGGTACGTGCGTCTAAGCATGACTAATTTGGACTGAGTCAGAATAGGCAAGATTAGCGACCAAGGCTAAATTATGACGATCTCGAGTAAAGCCATTTAAATTGACCCACTTAATCAACTCGACACAACTCATTTCACTGAGAGTTGTAGTGTTCTCTTTCCACCGCCCCTTTTTCTTGTTGCCACTCCAACGCATCTTCGGTGAGTGTCTCCTTTTCGCAGACTGCGCTCTACACATTCACACGTATTGTGTCTTACCTAATGTCATACCGTTTGTGCTCCTCGCATGAAAAATACATGCGGAAAAGAGGAGTGAATAATTCCTACAATTCAGCTTTTTACCTTATTTTTCCACTTTAGTGCCATTAGAACATCTCGCTTCTCTGCCTCCCTTATGCTTCTCTTAACTTCTTCGCCTATCGCACCGTCTGCCGGTGCCCTCTTTGTGGGTTCCCTTTCATCTCTCCACTGGTCTTAATCTCGGTTGCGACATGAGTTAATAATGCGCAGATTTTTGCCTAAAAAGACTAGTACGAGTTAGACTGGACCTGAATCAATCGCGATCTGCCCGGGAATAAATCTTGTTTTAACAAAGTTTCGCTATGCTTACCATCGAATCTTTATTTCCATCTTTCTTTTTGTCACTTTAGCTTGTACTACACTACTTCGCCTTAACTCCATCTCCTACTTCTACTCCTCTACTTAGTTTTTAGGGAGCGAAGGCAAGCGCGTTGCTCCCACTTACTTCTTACTTCATAATTTGTAGGCTGTTCGAATTCTTACCTGCTCATCTCACTGTCTACCCCTTATATTCTTTTTGTAAAGAATTTCTCTGTCTGACTTTCCAATCTAGACCGCCGGCCCCATTTCCACCATGCATCTACGCCTCTCTGTCTGTTTGCCTAAGTTTGTGTTTATTGCATTGTTTACCTTTATTTTCGTCGTTTGGGTAGTCGCCTGAATTGATATCTCACAAAAACAGCTAAACCAAATCGACATTTTTGTCCTGGGCGCAATAAAATCTCTTTTGGTCGTCCGTTAGATGGCTAGTTCTTTGGCCATTCTATCTCAACTCTACACTTTGCTAACATTCTATCAGCCATCCAACAATTGACTTTACTTCATCTAATCGCTTTTTCCTTCCTGTAACTCTATACCTCCGCCTATTTTAGATTAAAGTAGATAAGGCACATGTTACTGGCGAAAATCATATGCCATGTGTGAAAAATTTGTCTCCTGTAAGACGCAATACGTGTTAGTGAATGGAGTGTAGTAGGCGACAAAGGAAACAATCTCCGAAGATGCGTTGGAGTAAGACATGAGAAAGGAGGCACAGAAAAGAGAGTCTTTGCCTTTCCATGTGTATTTTGACCCCCAATGTTATGGCGGACTTCAATTTTAGCGCATAAGACGCCTGTAAGAATGAGGCATGCTCGATGGATGAGAATTTGGCGACCCGCCCCTAAATACTGCTATTGAGCTAACGAAGGGCATTTTTGATGCGCACCCCTACTTCTGTGCGTGGAATAATTGTTGTCTTGCATTACGAAAGGCAATGGTGGTCTATGCGTTTGTTCGGCAGGGGTTGGATAACATGAATTTTTAGCTGAAGGAGATAGGGAATGATTAGAATAGAGGTGAAGGGACGAGAAGTCGCTGATGTGGAAGGAGTAAGGGTGGACATGGACAAGAGAGGAATGAAAATGGACACTGTGGGGTGGCTCCCCACATTGCTCAGATGTAGCCTTCTTTACTGCTTACTATATTTCTACCATCTATTCCTGAACTGATTCAATCGCTTACTCACCGGGATGCGTGTCTATGTAAAATTTGAAGAATTCGTCCCAATAACGCGTGAACCGCTTAGTCACTGCTCAATCCTTTTTCAGCAAACTCATTCATCTGACTCTCTACAATAACGAGTAAGAATGTGCGCTTTTGCTTAAGACAGCCTTCTTTGTATTCACTGCCTATACACCTGTCAATCTGTTTGCCCAAGGTTGCATGTGCGTCATTGTCTACTTTCAGATTTATCCATTTGGAAAGTAGCCTTAATTGGTGTTTACGCAAACAGGCAGGAACGTGTGGGTTTGCCTGTG